>CABFVX010003790.1:0-32737 GCA_902151425.1 Timema shepardi | reverse complement strand
TTTGTTTTTATTTTAACTTATAAAAACTGTTTGATGTTGATATAATTTTTCTTAATTCTTAATACACGTTTTTTAAAATAAGCTATAACATAATCTGCCCTGAAGTGAATATTTTTTAAAGTTTAATTGCAAATCAAATGTAGGATAATATTATTGCACAATGTCACAGGACTATTTAAATATTTTCTTAGATTATAACTTAACCTAATATAGTATATACCTATATTTTTTATAAAATATAAGTGCCCAAGTAAATGTATTTTTAGTAGGCCTACATATTTTTTTCTAAAAAGGTTAATACATCCAGTTTTTTTAGAAAAATAATTTGTTTTAAGAGCTATTATTAGTTGTTTAAATTTTATTCGAACTTCGATTCGACTTCGAGAATATTCTTGAATATTCGCTTCGAACTGAAAAAACTGGCTTCGAACTGAAAAAACTGGCTTCGCACACCCCTAGAAACTAGCAAATCATTGACAACACTCACTAAAAAAATAACTTTTAGAAATGCTGTGTATTGGGTTTCTCGTGCTGCAAGACAGATTTTTCCTCGACACGGTTAGGAAATGCTTTGCAAAAGCAGGCATTCGGGATATTAAGGCGGCTGTTGGTGATAACCAACCCCTAAACAAGCGCTTGCTTCCCTGTTGAGAAGAGGACACCTGGATATCGATGCTGAGGCTGATGTTTCTTTCTACGAGCATCTCCGCACTGAATGTGTTGAAAAAGCGGTGAATCTAGTTTTGAGTGACCCGGCCAACCAAGAAAATGAGGGCGTAAACATTGATCAAGAGAGTAACAGCGGACAAACTGTAGAGGACTTGAAGATCAAACAAAACCTATTCTGAAGCTCTGTGTACAGTGAGTAACCTTGAGGAATTTGTTGCATTCAAAAACTGTTTTAGAAGTCTGTTTATCCAGAAGACAACAAAACAGCCTACTTTGATGGACATATGGCGGAAATAGGCTGGAACAAAAGGACTACTGTATATAGTAATGTAGAAATGTACTGACTTGTTTATAATCCATACTTTATTTTTACTGTACATAAAATGAATTGGCTACCCTTATAAAACAGAAAAAAAAATTTGATCCTATTCATTTCGGTTTTGGACATGTTTTACTGTACATACTAAGGATGTATGTATTATATAAACACTACATATAGATTTCTTAGATGTGATTTTTAAACAAAATAAAACATTGCACTTATTTCTAAAATAAAGAATCTTTGTTGTGAACAATACCGACTCTTATTTCAAGGATATGTTTCAGTGTCAATGCAGTTGAATATTCTTAAAAATAAAAATGTTAAATTATGACAGACATAACTCCATCATCTATTTTATTTTTAAATAGAGATTATTTGGTTATGACAGCTTTTCATATACTGTATTTATCTGAATCTGACTAGTTTTTTCCCAAATTTGTTTAAAAATCTAGGGGTTTTCTTAAAATTGCAGACTAGGGAATAAGTTAGGCCCACATCAAAAGGTAACGTTCTACATCTTTATTTAATATTAGTACTTTGGTGCAGGGCTGCCCTTTTTTCTTGCAGATTTTATCCACTTTAGCACATTTTATAGGTATAACACAGACCACAGGATATTTCATTATTTTCTCGGATTTTTAGGCTATTGTTTAGGTTATCGTTAAAATAATTACCTAGTTGTGGCCCGATACGATAATTGATTGATTGAATTGATTGATGGTATTGCAATAATCAATACTATATGGTTATATGCTAATTATCTCAATACCACTCTTTAGTATTCAACACAGCTAACTCCACAAATGGGTTGGGGATAGTGATGGGCATAATCAAATTGAATTTTACTCCTTTTTGCTGTTTTTGATGACTTTTCCAATTACTTCATTCCGATATTAAAAAATCAAATCATTTACAATAATCAAAATAGATTTTAGAACAAATACCAGATTGGACCGAAAATAGGATGCCTCGAATATAGGCCGCACCCTAAATTTTTGACAACTTTTAGAGAAAAAACTATATTCCCACTTAAATATGGTCAGTGTATTAAATCATTTGAAAATAGAAATTGTTTAGTGGTAGGTGCTTACACTTAAAATTAGGTTATTTAAATAAAATCACTTTCATAGAAAAAACTCACAATATTTACACTTAAAATGATATCACCTGGAAATAAAAAAGTAAGTTATTCATACTCAAAATTAAATCGCTTGGGGAAAAAAAGGTAAGTTGTTCACACTTTATTCTCTGGCTAAAACCCGCTCTTTTCTCAACATGATTCGTCATGTTGCACTTTCTAATTTAATACATGCACTAAATTATTGTTCTCACAATAGAATAAATGTTCCGAATTTAATACACACACTAAATTATGGTTCTCACAATAGAATAAATGTTGGCCATTTAATACGCATACTAAGTTATTGTTCTCACATTAAAATAAATGTTGCCCAACATACTGAAACAAAATTTCACTAGAAATATTTAATTTTACTTTACCAAAAGTGTATATTGCCAATAGAATGTGCTGAAAAAATAATTTATTTTGCAGCCATCAAATATTGTACACACAAATAAGATACTAAGTCTTCATATATTTTTAAATAACTTTTACAACTGTCATGGTTAATCTATTTTTAAATAACTTTGCCAACTGTCATGGTTCATCTATTTTTAAATAATGTTGCCAACTATCAAGGTTCATCTATTTTTTAAATAGCGGTGGCGAGATATATCGATTTAACAACATGCATATCCTATAGGTACAACATTGAATGTGTATTATCTAAGAGTGCGCTTATAGGACGCATTAGAGTTTTATGAGAGCTGTTTCTTGGAAAAAATGCGGCCTATTTTCGGGCCAATATGGTAATTAGAGCAGTCAAACTCGATACTCTCGATTTTTACTGGTATTGAAAGAATCGAGAATCTATCTTAATATTACTATTCTCGCTACTTTGATTCTTACCACTCAATAAAACTGGTAATTAAACATAATAGCAAAATTTAACAAGGGTAATAATCGATTATCTTTCATATTAGTTTAGTTGCATTTCGACTTAAATTCCGGCAAATTGTAAATATACTGTAAAGACCTGAATATAGTAAGACCCCGATTATAGTATGACCCTAACATTTTGAGGTATTCTACATGAAAAATAAATGGTCTCAAGTATAATATGACCTGAAATTATGACAGTAGCAACAGAACTCAACAACTTTGACACTTTTTTTTTCTTTTAAAAGTTAAGTGAAACTGTCAGACTACATTAATTGATTCTAAACAAACAATTGATAGACTAGGGATATATGGATATTAAATTAAAATGTCCGCTCTCCTGTAATTATATTATTTGACACTTTTAAATTTTTAACACTCTATTTAGCCCTTTTAATAAGATAAGTTTGACGTGGTTAATAAAAATAAAGCAAAAAAGTTATATTTATTTAATTCATTAATTTATTGATATATGGTGGAGGGATGACTTAATTTCTTTATAACGTGTGACGTGTTTTTCTTTCAGTTTTAAAAGCCGCAATATATTTTATGAATTTTGAGATTATTGAATTTTATGTTTTGATTTTTAGTGTGTTTAATAAATATATAGGTGACCTGGCGGTCTAGGGGTAAGGTGTCAGACTTCTGTGCTGGCGGCCGGGGTTCAATCCTTGGTCCCGGCACATATTTATCTGTGAATGTGGGGAATGCCAGGGCCTCCACCGTGGTTCGGATTCCACGTTAAACTGTAGGTCCTCCATTTCATCTCACAATCACCCTTTTAAGTGTGTATAACCCGAACGGGTAGTAAGATGCGGTGCTAACAATAATAATAATAATAAATATATAATTTTGAGATTAGAGTTTCAAGTGACTATGTGCAATGGTCAAGTTCAAGTTTCACATTTGGGTGCGGGGGGGTCAGTATCAGGCATGTTAAATTTTCTATACAATAATGCTTGGAAAAATAATTAAAATATAAATGTTCAAGAATCTGAATCGAGAATGGAAAAACCGAGGTTTAACTTAATAATCGGAATCTAGTAAAACAGGTATTGTGACATCTCTACAAATAATGTATTATCAAATTGTTATGTATTTAATTCTTAAAACTTTGTCTTAATAGCTAGCGTTTGTAAAGTAAGACATCAGGAGAAAACTTGAATCGATTTTAAACAATCGATAACATGTAGTTTACTAGAGAATTTTAACAATGCCAAACTTTAGTTTTAATTCATGAAACTCCACAAAATATCTAGCTTTTGAATACTATCAAGTAAATTACTATCTTTGATTAGATGATCCTAGATCATCGGGTTTGAAATAAGAATAAATATGCTTTTTAGCTATCACTTATTTTTTACACTTGGTTGGTATGGCGGTTGACTTTTGGTAATTCACAGCAGACGTGTTTATTGGTTAAATTTTTTGTAACATGTTTTTATCTTTTCCTTATAAAAGCAAAAGTTTATTGTGTTTATCCTTTGATTTCTTCCTATTGCTCTTTACTTTATAATATATTATTTTCTGTATATCATTGTGAAAGTGTCAGGTTTTAGAAGCTAGCGTGTTAATAGTCAAGCCCAATGTTAGTATTTAGCGGGAGTAAGGTATGTATGAGACTTGGAATTTCACTAACCATTATCATTTGTCATAGTAAAAATTAATTTCTCATTGTTTTTATGAAACTTTTTCACTGTTAACCTTCCTAAGCAATATTCACAACAAAAACAAATTCCCTAGCAATTCGGCAACCCTAATTAGATTTTAAGTCAACATAGGTATTTTGTTTTGGAAATAAAAAACGATTTGTTAGTATTACAAATAAGTTCATTCATAATAAAAAATAAATACCACTTATAAAAAATCCATTCACAACCCCTGAAAAACTGGGGGTCGTCTTGGGTTTGGGTAAATACGGTATGTTGTATTTTTTAAATAAAATATACTGAGAATACTGGAAATTTCAAAACTAGTCCAGTAGATACCCTGGTTAATTTTGTTCTAATATAGCTTACTAAGGAAATATTAATTTTGCTTTAGATTTTTTTAGAGATGGGTCGAATCCACTATTTCTTGAATCTAAATTCTAGCAAATTTTTAGAAATTTCAATGATTTACAAATAGACCTACATTACACAATATAGGCCTAAACTGTGAATTAAAATTCAGCCAAATTAAACAATCTAAACTAATATTATTGTTTAAAAATCAAATCACGCGAAATTTGTGTTTTTTTGGTTATTCTTAAAAGTGTTGATAGGATGAAGTTAGTTTCTAAAAAAACAAGTGAAATAAACAGATTAAACCTAGTTACCTTTTGATCAACTTTAATCATTGAAGGTTTATAATTTATTTTAATGAGAAAGCAAAAATAAAAATACAGATTTTTAAAAAGGAGAATAAAACAACAGGCTTAACAAATAACATACAATGAAAATGGTGAACTCAATAATGCCTAAGTATGTTTTATTATTATTCTCTTCTATATCTAATATTTATCTTCACATTGAAAACAAGAAATATATTTGATTCTTGTGATATATCAATTTCTGAGAATACATTCTATTAAAACAGTATTTATTTTCTATGAAACCTGCCAAAAAATCTAACATAGGTTTGTATGAAATAAATTGGGGTTCTTAGCATAGTTGTAGATAGTTAAAACCATTTGGGTGGTAAGAATTAATAATCAAGTTTATTTGATCATCACTCTGGCGAGTAAACGTATACGTCATGGCGGCTGGCTTTCTATTGTATGTAAAGTGTTCCTTTTTCTGTTAAAAAAAAGCTGTAATTTGTATTATTTATTTTAAGTTTATTTGTAATTCTAGTTTTGATTTTCAGTTTTTGAATATTTTTATTGTGTTCAATAAAATATTTACAAGATTGTTTGTGAGATGAAAGTTTTAGAAGTGAGCATGTGCCAAAACGGTCGAGTCCAAGTTTCCCATACAGGTGGGAGGGTAGAGTATTAGTCACATTAGATTTTCCACACCTAACAATTTAAAAAAATGTATACATATTATTCATACTTATCTCTTTTGTCCAACAAAATAATGATTATGGATTAAGTTGTGCTTTTCAAGTAGGCCTAACTGAGTAATTTTTGAATCCAAAATAATATGCTTTTGTTATGCGTTGAAAGATTCGACCATCAAATCCAGTAAAACACTGAATCCTTGAATCTTGAATACTTGTCAGAATTCGGTGGATTCCAGGATTGGGAGATTTTAGTGGGTCATCTCTAGATTTTTTAAATTACAATAAATAATTAATTTATATTTACTAAATTTGGGTCCTATCCACTATTTTATAAGTCTGAATCTTTATTTTACTTTCAAGTATGTATTTAAAAAAATTATGACTCGAAGGAAATAGAAATATAATGGAATAATGTAAAATATAATTTAAAAAAATCTATTACTGTTTTCCGCCTGTGATCTAGGTCACTTTTTTATTCAAGCCATATATTTTCCACTGCCGGCTTGCTAGGCCTGTCGTAGCTTTGTATGCCTTAGAATCTAACTTAAGACTAGGACAATCACAACATCCAGGCCTTGGCCTTTAATTTTTCAATGTGAAAGTGAAAACCCACATTCCACCAATGATAAATTGTTCGTCCATACTGGGAACCGAACCCGGGACCCTTAGCTAAGTAAACAGACTCGCTACCAATTGAGCTAATGTATTTTAGAAATAATAAATAAACGTTAAAAAACATGCTTATAATCCATTCATCATAGTGTTCTTACAATTATTGAAGTGTTAAATTACTGGTCTTGGGCCTGGTTGTTAAGTTCATCATTTGGTTTTGAATCACCAATAAATAGTATTAGAGCTTTCAAATAAATTTCACATCGAAAATTAAAAAAACATTATAATTAAGGATTTTATCCTCGAATCTCCTTAAGGATCAGAGACCCCCATCCCTAATATTTACATAGCTATTTACATGCATTTAATTGAACTCAAGTTTGACTCTAGTGAAAATCTATAGCTCCCAAATCCTTTTCAAAAAGTATCACAAACTTAACTCACAATAAAGTTTAATCAGTTTAAATACTCATCATTAACTGTTTCCAGCTTGTGGCCTGGTAAATTTAGTAAAATGATTCCATCTTCCTTGATCCTTCCACCATTCTTCTCTTCTCATTTTCACACTTTCTCTCATATGCTCCTCTCATCTCTCTACTATCTCATGTACTCCCTGTACTCCACTCTTCCCCGGATAACTTCATTCTTGATCTTGTTTCTTCTTGTGACAGCTATCATGCTCCTCGCAGACTTTATTCCCATGGCCTTCAATTTCCTAGTCTTTCTTACATTCAATGTCCATGTTTCTGCTCCATATATGGAAACGGGTACAAAGTACACCCTGTACCACACTTCCTTACACTTCAAGGGGAAGAACATTGCTACAACTATGTCTTGTTTACTACAGGAACATTTATAAAACTCTCTTGTTTGCTACAGGTGATATGACCAGGTTTGAGAACTACTACTATCATCTCTTTCTTGTTTACTACAGGTGATACGACCAGGTTTGAGAACGGCTACTATCAGATCCTCGGTCGAACCAACATAGACATCATTAAGACAGGTGGATATAAGGTCAGTGCTCTCGAGATTGAAACGCATCTTCTGGGTCACGAGGAGATCAAGGAGTGTGTGGTGGTTGGGCTTCCAGACATCACATGGGGTCAGAAGGTCAGTAACATTTGGCCACTTTTCTCAACTAGCTGTATTTTCAATGAATCTGGAACAATATTATTTTCATGACCTTTTAAAAATAACTAGTTATTGATGCTAGTAAGATGCAGTCCAAGTGCAAGCAACTATGTTCAAATCAGGGCCCTAACACTATTGATAGCTTGTGCAAGTGCAATTTACATCACAATATCAGTATCTGAGAGAACTCTGCGCACACAATTACTTCAAATAGCCCACATTTTATTTGAGGCTATTACTGATTTATGGTTATTTTAAAGTTATGGTTTGGATGTATGAATGTACTTTTGTTGTTTTTGATTGAATTATGAAAAGGGCAAATAATAACCCAAAAACATTTCACCTCTCTTTTGGAATGGTAAGTGGGTTATTTCATAGAACATACGCGGTTTCACCGATCCAATGATCTTTCTTCTCTTTGGCTATTAGTAGAGTAAGTTCATTAAGCTTCCATGACTTAGGCCGCTTCTTGATAGAAATATTCTGTAGAAATTAAACAAAATCACCTTTAGGTGATCCTTAAATTTATCTTCTTTTTCTGAAAAATGATTGCCATTTGAACAGTTTCTCTTGTTTGATTGTTTATTTTGGTGAGTAAGTTAACTTAAGTGTATATATTTCCAAAATTTAGGATTTACATGACTATGCCACAGGTGTTAAGAATATTCAATATGTGCTCTATAGTATATTGACAAATACAATTTTTTCAAAAACTAACAGATTTTTTTTATTCAAGAACACTTTAAAATTGACAATACTTTCTTATATTCCAACCAATATTTAAAATAAATATTTCCAAATAATAGTTTCAAACTGACTTTTAAATTAATTGACTAATGATGGGCAAATTCTGATCACATGAAAATTTTAAAGGGCTCATGTATTTTGATATTTTTTATACATATATATACAAGGAGTATTGCACAAAAAATATAGGGGGGTGGGGGAGTGAGGCAGTAAGTAAATTTCACAACTCTTGGTGTTCTTAAATAAGAAAAATTCCCCAGCCCAGTACCTAGGGCTAGTTAAAAGACAACATTAACAGAGGGTCCGGGGGCTCTCCCCTGAGAAAATTATGCAATAATTGGGTGTTGAAATTAATTTTTAGGTAAATTTAAGCCTAGAATTTCATGACTCCACAAACTCCCCAACTTTAAAGCCTTTCCCCAATATTGGGGGTTGAGGGGGACACCCCCTGATGCTATGCCCCTGCATACATCACAATATTTTGAACAAAATTGATCATAAAATTCACCCACTTACTAACTTTTAACCAAATTTGCTGTCTGTCCTACAGTAGAAATTGCTTGTTGACAAGTGTCACG
The DNA here is from genome assembly GCA_902151425.1 of Timema shepardi. Classification (NCBI taxonomy): domain Eukaryota; kingdom Metazoa; phylum Arthropoda; class Insecta; order Phasmatodea; family Timematidae; genus Timema; species Timema shepardi. The sequence goes on along the minus strand of CABFVX010003790.1, from coordinate 23,691 downwards.
GGAAAAATATAGACGCAAGCCGTAAGACTTTTTATAAACAAATCCAATACAAATCTTAGTACAAACTTGTTGAGTCGAGCTTTGTGCGTTTAAGTGAATGCAGTCTGCCAAAAAAAGATTCTTTTGCCTTGTCTTTTTAGCACTGGGTGATTTTGTCAGCAACTTTTTGGCAGGAGACTTTTATAACGAGGGTTTACAAAAACTTATCTCACATTAAGACATATATCTGGGTGTCTACTGGGTCACGAACATCATGAAAAAGTCACTAATTGCAAAAAAAAGGTCACGAAAGTCACAAAAAGGTCACAAAAATATTTTTAGTTTGAATTTCACACACATCGTAACAACGAGAATGCTTCAATGATAGCGCTTGCTATCCACTACACGTGATGGCACACGCCAGTAGGAAGTTGCCTGATTGTTTTGTTTGTGATTCCAATGACAAGGTTAACTTTCGCCATCTTGTATTAAATTTTAATTTGGCGTGCTACTTGGCTCATGGAGTGTGTGAGTAAATTATGCGGTGTGTGTGTGTGTGTGTGTCTACAAATAATGGTTTTCGACTGAATGAATTGGAATTCAGGTTTTGTAGATGATACGGTAAAATACCAGGATATTTTCTACAGAAACCGGGCGTTCATCCGTGTTGTGGATCTGGATCAAGATGTTGGCGGCAATAACCAATTTTTTACGCTTTCAGTGATCCGACTGCAATTTGAAGGCATTGTAAAATGTATATTATAATTTCAAATAACGTTGGCAGCAAATAGCAATAGTTATCGCTGTGAAATATGGCGTATTTTTTATAAAATATAAAATAATATTATTATTGTTAATATTTAATCCTTGACGTAATTCATTTAATTTTAAAGACCATTCATTCAAAACAGTTGAAATTTACCAATTTTTAAAATGATTTTCGTTGTCTTATGGGCACATAAAATATTAGGCCTAAATTTTTTTTAATCGTGTGTTGCGAAAAAATCCATAATTTTTTTTGGGGGAGGGGGGCATTCAAAATTTTATGTGTAAAGTTTAGGCTAATCTGTTAAAATATGCCTGGTAAAATGTTCGTTTAAAGAGTTTTGGCTGACTGTTGAAGAAAATAAATACTCAAAGGGGTTGCGCCCTGTTTAAGATGACCAGTATAAGGCTTATTGTACATTTTATAAATCGAAATTTGATATGTCACAGTGGGTTGAATGGAGTGAAAATTCATGGAAAAGGTAAAAGTATTTGGAACTAACCTCTGCCCTACTCCAAGGTGTTTTTTATTATAATATTGAGGGCCGATGTACAATATAATGTTCGACCATTTACCGAAGGAATTTTTTTGAACCGCGTCTTACTGACCGTTTGGGATATACGCCCCCGAAGGTATTTTGTGGTCAAAAGAGGTCACCAAAAAGTCACGAATTTTTGTTCCTTTAACTGAGTAGACACCCTGTATATTTAAATAAAAAAACTGTTAAAAAGTAGCTCAAGGTATGTTATGTAGAAATGGATTTTTAAAAAAACATCCAAAAATATTTAGTAATTCCTATTTTATTGCAAAACTGTTTTTACTTTTTTTTTTTAAAAACACCCCTTGTATATCTGTTTCACTTCATTGGACACGGAAAAAGGGGTCCATGAGTTCAATTCTTTACATTCGAGTTGAGCTTAATAAATACATTATATTAAAACGAGGTAGTCAAATTGTAACCAGAACTGATAAGTGATGTCTATTTTTTGGATATAATTGATAGACAAATTTTTTTAAACAAATTATCCAAAACATGTACACAATTTCCTTATCCCTGTGAGATGGTAATTAGCTGGCTCCATCAAAATAATTAACTAATTCAATCTATTTACATTCTTAGAAATTGTTAATACAAATATAAAAAAGTTATTTTAGGTATTAATTTGAAAATGAGATGGAACTATTTTGGAAGATTACACCTATTTTTAATATACGTTTTAGATGTTAGACAAAACTATAAAAATAATCTCCTTTTCAAATGATAAATAAACTCTGCATCTATTTAGCTTATGAATTATGATATCCCTTTGTATTTATTACGTAAATATCACTATCCGGTCCTACTATGTGGGCAATTTGTCAAGATGACCTAAGTGCAGGAAGCGCTTACATTGCTGACTTAACTCTACCTCCAACTGGGGATACGAGCATACTCTGGATATGCCTCAACACCCCTTCCCTGCCCCTACTGTCCCGGTTTCAACCCTTTTAAAAGTGACTCTTTATTTCAACATTGTTGCCTAGTTCCATTAATTATTGATTGTAATATAATAATATCTTTGTTATATTATTGTAAACTGGTTGTATTTAGCTGGCTGACTCACGCTTTCAACCCAAATAAGGTGCATGTGTGTTAGGCAACAGTAATATTGCCTAAATGTTAATGGACACTGACATAAATAACATGGGATTTGAAAATTAAAATAATCTTTCTTTTAAAATTGAAAATAACTTGAGCTGTCATAAATAATATTAATATAAAAATAAACTTGTAGAAATAACTAACATTAATAATATATGTTTCAAATAATACATTTTAAAAACAATATTTAGTAAAAAGTACACTCTGTTTACCGTGAATGTTAACAAGCGTACCTTGCTTTGTTGCACCATGATGTTTCGTAGGACCCAGATTTTTATATGGTATTAACTTAAGCATATTTGCCTAACTTTCAAAATATGTTCTAATGTAAAAATACGTAACCTTGAATAAACCTTCTTGGGACATGTTATTAATACATACATATAATATTGAAATTAAATTAAATTTTATGGCTGCAAATTTCTGAAAGAAGTAGTAGAAAAACACTTTTCTTTATTATATATACACATATACAATTACTTTTTTAATGAGCTACATTGCAATAGGTGACTTGGTGGTCTAGCGGTAAGGTGTCAGACTTCTGTACTGGCGGCCGGGGTTCAATACTCGGTCCCGGCACAGATTTATCTGACTACCAAACCCTTTCTTCACCTCTGACAAGACATCTTGTTAATGTGGGGAATGCCAGGCTTCCACCGTGGTTTCGGATTCCACGTTAAACTGTAGGTCCTTCATTTCATCTCATAATCACTCTACCATTACACATTAGCGTAAGTGCGTATAACCCGAATGAGTAGTAAGACGCGGTGCTAATAATAATAATAATAATAATAATACATTGCAATATTAGTTTGTTTTAAACCACTTAAACTTCGCATTAAATGAATAACTTCAAATAAATGACATTATATAACTGATTTTAGAAATCATACAAACACTACAGACTCAATTAAATCCCCATTGTTGCCGGCTCTTTGGAAAAACAAGTAAACATCAGACAACTATAGATTTTTAAAGTTACTTTCCTTTTTTTTTCTTTTTTTTTAGGGGGGGGATTAAATGTTTGATCTCGACATACTATGTGGTATTAATATTACACCAAAAGACTGTTCTACACGCCATATTATTGTAACAAACCTCAAATTACATTTCCTTAGTTGTCCTTGGGTTCTCTTTTCATCATTTCTTCTTTGCATTGCCAATTAAATTAGTTCCTTCTCCCGACCAGACAACTATGGGGAAAATGAGCTAATCTAATAAATACAAACTTCTAATTATTCAGAATTGATTTGAAATGTTGCTATTTTTTTTTTAAACATAACATGATTCCTACACTCCTGATATATTCGACAATAAGTGTGCAAAATAAAACCAACCAAATTTAGTTAAAATGTGTAGCAATTGTCACATTCTTTCATTAATCATATTTTTTTAATGTATTTGTTAACTATATGTTAAACCATTTCAGGTAGCGGCTGTGGTCGTCGCCAAGGAAGGAAAAGAAATTATTCTCTCTAAGCTTCGTGACTGGTCAAAAGAAAGAATGGCACCTTATGCAATACCGACTGTACTTAAAGTAGTTGAGAAACTTCCTAAAAATACTATGGGCAAAGTGAACAAGAAAGAACTTGTGAACCAGTTGTTCCCTGAGTCTGCCCATTAAAATTGAACCATTTTTTTTTTGTGTCTGTCCGTTGAAAGTTTTATTGGCAGAAACATCTTTTGACTGTACAAAATTCATTTATTTTACAGGACTTGAAAGTTTTCCCACAGCTATTTTAATATCACCTAAACATTATGTTAATATTCACTTCTCCTTTGCTGTAATCCTTTTATTTATGTGTATATGTGATTAGGTTTGAATGTCTTTTAATGTTTGCAAATTTCTAAGTTATGTGGAAGTTTTCCCCCTCATTTAAAAAAGTTATAAAATCAATAAACCATTCTTAACTCACTAAAATGTTATTATCTGGTCTCCCTATTAAAATATTTATTAATTTTCTATTATTTACTTATGTGCGCATCTAAACGATAAGGGGCAGGGGAGTTGTTCCAAGTTAATTTTCCAGGTAGACTTTGCCCTAAGTGCTCTTGTATTAAAAGTGCAATTCAAAATTCAAATCGCATTTACACATGGCAATAAGTGTATAAGTAAAAATACAATATTTAAACATTACATTTAAAATAATATTTATTTAAAATTTACTTTTTATTCAAAATTATAAGGTAAGTAGAAGTAAAAATGTTGGTTGGTTGTAAATTATAATCAATGTTTATGGGTTTATCTTTCTCCAACATTTGACAGATTGATAAACAAACCATGCCCTGAATTTAATTTATGCCCAGTTTTGAGTTAAAAATATATTTTAATAAAGTTATATTTATAATTTTAAGTAAAATGACATCTACTTCACCAAATTTTAGATGTCATTATAACACTAGTTAATTTTCGAATATAAAATGTCACTGGAATTTTTCTGTAGTTTTTGACTGAATAATGTAGATGATAAATAGCTTGCCTTTAATATTTGCTTTGTAAAATTATAAAGAATGATCTAACCAGTGTTTCATTTAAATTTTATCTCACTTTATTTGATCTTTTAAATTTGATTTTATCTTACTAAGTTTTTAAAGTGAAATTGAATCCACAAAATCAAAATAGTATAAACAATAATAGCTTTAAAAAAAATTACAGCGAAAATAATACAGATTAAAAAAATAAAAGTACAAATGCTAGCCATTGTAAATAAGATTAATTTTCAAATAATAAAATGTTTAATTATATTTGAATTTAAAATTCTTTTAAAAGAATATTGTAGGAAGCTTTAGGGCATGAATGCAGACCTCCCACATGTCTGGAAATATCGTGGAATTTGGTTTTTCCTGGAAAAATCAGGGAAATATCAAAGAATTTCTCCAATTTCCTAAATATGACTGGAATTTTTAAAAGATCATAAAGTCAAATAATCTAATATGTTTAACTATTTCACTAACAACCTATTTTTACATATGTTTTTTTGTGTATTGATTAACTTTAATTGTGATCGCAATACGGGAACTTCACAGTGAAGGCTATTGCTATATTGGGGCATTACATAATCAGAACATCTTTGCGTGTCTAAACAGCATATGCGCTGTGGTCACAACTATAGTTGTGAAAAAACGTCTCAACAGCCTTCGATTTGACACGTAATATGCATGGGCGTATTTGATCTTTGGTGTTCTTTGTTCCTAAACAGTGACAAAACGGTGATTTATCATTATGCTATGGTGTTATAGCGAAATTATTTATTCAAAACCTCAAAAATGTGGCAAATTCGCTTTTTCAGTTTAGTGACACTTTGTGCCAACTCAAATACAGATTTCTTTTAGTGCTTCTCAATTCTAAAATGAACTGCATATTCGTTTAGAAAACCCAAGCGTTACCAACGCTATTTTTCACATTTACAGTTAATGTAAGTAAGTTATTTGTTAGTGATTAGAATATTTACTTTTACTTTACCTTCACTAACAATATTATTTATAAATTGGCCTGGATCTAATTTTATCGGCATTCATAATTTTGAGGTAAGGCTCATTATGAGAAAATCAATCGATCAATTTAAATACAAGTAAAACAAAATTATAATTTTTAACTATTGTGTTAATAAAAACGTGATGACATAATTAGTTTGTATTTAGCAAAGAGATTACATAATCTATTTAATTTCCATTAGATAACATATCCTGAATTCTATATATTCAAATCATGAAATATTATTTAATATAGTACTTGAGTACAAAAAAAGTTCTGATTTTAAAGCTTTCACTTTTAAATTTGTCATAGTAGTGTTGATAGTAAAATATTATAGTAATAAATATTTATCTTTTTGAATACCTTCCACTCTATGATAGAATCTACTTTTATTTTTCCAAATATAAATACAATTTTTGTTCAGTCTCTGAACTGTGTTTATTTAATATTGTAAAGTAGGTTTTGTGTAATAATTTGTTTAACCTAGTTTCTTTTGATGCAGTTCTTTAGTTGCAGGGGTGCAGAATATGTCCGAACCAGGTTCGGGGGAAATTAAATCGGTGCTGGGAAAATTTTGGGCAATGATGACACCCACACTAACAGTATGTGCCATAGTGAGGCATTGCGGGTGTAAGCACAAAGAGTTGCGGTGTCTAGGGGCTAAGATAATGGGTCATAGTTCTAGATAAGAAGTCAGAGGGGCAAAGGAAAAATCTAATAATTCAACCTGGCTAAAGGCGTGATTGAGTGATGAGTCATCAGTCCCCTACCCTACCGCGGGTGTTTGGTAGCTATGGCGGGTAAGCGGTGGAGGGTAAGGAAAGGTTAGCGGGGTTTGGTTTGTTTGAATTCATTCACCCGTTATATCATGCACTAATTACACGGTGATGTGCACACAAATTATTTACACTCGTTATGTGTATTTTAATAAGTGTGTGGTCATGAAATTGTATTTAGTGGGCCTATTAGGGTTTGTACATTGTACAATAGATAAATGTTTATAAAAAAAATTATATGGTTTAGTGAAACAATTAAGATTCTTAAAAAACATGATGAAATGGTAATAAGGAAGCAGATACACAATGTTTGTAGAATTCTCTACGAAGCCTACAAAAGGAGCAAGGGACTCGGATAAGAAAATAGAATTCAATAATTTAATCTTAAAATGTTTTTATTTCAATTATTTAATATTGTCAATTTTCCAATTCAACTTATTCTATTTACTGCTTCAATTGTATAACTTAAAAATTTAACATCATTCCAGTCATGAACAATCTTTAGATATAGTCTGGTTAAACTATATAATTTTAATGTAAGACATGTTCACTTGTCTAATGACTCACATTTTAATGGGTTTTTTTTTAGTGTTTGTTATCTTATATGTTAATCGATGACATTTTTTAAACTTATTTCTATTTAATGTCTCTTTCTATAATTATAATAATTTACATTCAACATTAGTTTTTTAATACAACTGTTAAGTTAATGTTAAATTGACAATTCCCACTTCAATTAATCTTCTTCCATTAAAGTTTATTATCACATTACAAATCTTTCTTATTATCTTTATTCTAAATAATAATTTACATTGAATTCTACAAACATTGTGAAACAATTAACAAACATTTATTATGCCAACTGTGCTTATTGTGAATGGCGGGGCAGACATGATAAACTCAGATGTCAAGTATCTAATAAACATCCCAATGACCAAATTATGTATCCCTACGTCGAACCATATGATCGGCAAAAACATGTGTTTAGCCTCTGTCACTTCTGACAGTCAACATTTAGATATATACCTAAATGTTGACTATCAGAAGTCAGTCAGCACCAAAGAAGCCATGGGGCTACTGTAATAGTCGCAAATAGCGATAGTATTTCCCCTAGTGTGGTTGATAGTGATAGACCTTGCAGTAGTGGTAGTAGTCTATGAAAATCACCAATCAAACAAAGGCCTCCTGGAATTACAGTCCATTGCCTCTTACTCTCAAGATGTAAAATTAAATGTTGGTACCGGAAAGCCTACTCGTATCAAATAAAAATTAATAGCAATATGTAATGTACACAAGGAGATGGGAGAAAACTAATTATTTTATAAGTTATGTACTATAAAAATAACTACGATTGAAATGTGTGAATTTGAATTTTCCAAACTTTGTAGTAGGGAATAATTCTTATTCGGTTTCTATAAAAAATTCAATGTTTTATTTTGAGCACTATAGTTTTCAGGTTTTTTTTAATGTTATGTTCTAGGGAAATAATGAATATCTGAGCATATTCTGCATCCCTGTGTAGTTGTTGTTTTTTCTTCGGATGTTTCCTGCCATATTTTGGAAGTTGGAGGGGAAGTGTAATGAGGGTTGTTTGTTTTTTGGATTGTGTGTGTAGTGTTCAGTTCACATAGGGTGTCTGCCATAATGGGTGTACTAATTGCTGCATAAATTCTTTTCTGCATGTGAATCAGTGTTATAGGACCTAAAGTGGCTTCTTTTATCAAGAAACCACATGGTTTGAGGGATGTTACTTTGTTGTTGTTGTTGTTATTATTATTATTATTAATAGAACCGCGTCTTACTACCCGTTCGAGTTATACGCACTTACGCTAATGTGTAATGGTAGGGTGATTGTGAGATGAAATGGAGGACCTACAGTTTAACATGGAATCCGAAACACGGTGGAGGCCTGGCATTCCCCACTTTCACAAGATGTCTTGTCAGAGGTGAAGGAAGGGTTTGATAATCAGATAAATCTATTCCGGGACTGAGGATTGAACCCTGGCCGCCAGCATAGAAGTCTGACACCTTACCCCTAGACCGCCAGGTCACCGACAAAATACGTTACTTTGTTAATACCTTGTTTCTCATTCCTTCCCACTCTAACCCAGTATCTCACAAGGTAGGCCTCCATAGTCTGTGAACCTCAAATTGGACGAGGTAAGCTATTCCTATCGAAACTTAACCCTTTTAGTGTCACACCAATTCCAGAATTTGTGCGCGAAGAGTGCCTGAGGCCTGTTAGGTTTTGTGTGTGAAGTATGCCATAGCTATTTATTCATTTATATAAGGGTTTGCAAGAAAATTCGCCAAACCTTTATTTATGAAGTGATTATTTTGTTTTTTCTATCATTTTAACTATAATGAATTAATACAATTTAATTTCAATTATTTAATTTTAAGTTTCTTAATGTATATAATAGATACATTTCCATATTAGTTTGTTGTAGTGCATTTAGTTTTATACAAGAAAAGAAAGTTTTGAATACATATGATTATAAATAGGAATTAAAGGAATTTTTTATTTTATACCCTACATTAGATATTTTTGGGGTGTTATTGTTTACCTTGCAGCAAGATTAATTATATTGCCTAACTCACGAATAAATGTTAAGGCCTACGCATAATGAATGCATTTTTCAAAAATTCTTTTATAATGATTAATTTCATATATATTTTTGAATATCATATAAATTTACTAATGTCATTACACCTATTTACTTTCATTGGTAAAGGAATGTTTTCATTCACATGACATAACATGAAAATAGTGTTCTCTTTCCAGTGATATATGACGCTACTACATCATCTCTAAGATAAAGAGAGAACCATCTAAAATCTGGAGAGCCGACCTCATCGGCTCTGGCACTTTTAATGTTAATAGGCGGAGCCAATCAGATCGGATTGTGGCACTTTTAGCGATAGTATGGAGCAAATCGGCTCATGGCACTAAAAGGGTTAATATCGATTACAGTTCATGTTCCGGGTTTTTGCTGGTTATTTTAACGTTTGTTAATTGGGATGAATAATTTTGCTAGAACATTTAGTCATATTATTAAATTTGAACTAATATACTCAAATATCAATCAAAGTCTAATAATTAGCCTAACTAAGTCATTTGATCTCCAAATAGTATTAATATTTTTATTTTGAAAGGAAGTGTGAAATTTAGGCCTCTTTCCTAATACAGATTTAAGTTAATCTAAGGTTTTGATTTTTTTAACAAACATTTTACAGTTTCTATTATATACAAATTTAATTATCCAGTATGGCATTCTCAAAGATGATAAAAACAGCATTCAATAATAATTGCAGGTTTCCTACAGTCTTAAAAGTTTTGGAAAAAAATAAGTTAGGGTTTCATGGAAAAAAAGTAAGGGAAATCTCAATTCATGTCGCACTTCTGTCTCATCGAAAATTGTAACGTCACAGAAGGAATGTGTTGCCAAAAGTGAAAGTAGTGTAAGAAGAAACCCTAACACTTTTGTTATATAAGATGATATAACTAAGGTGGGGGTTATTTGGGCTTTACAAGTTATTGATAAAAAAAAAGTATTTCAATTTGTGCAATAATTTAAATTTAATTTTTCAGTTGATGTTTCCCAAGTGTTCCATTGCCAGTGCCTTTAGTCATGGTGAAAATTAGGCTGCATATTTCATTGTGCATGGCTTGGCTCCATTCTTTCAAAACAATTTACTGGACTGCCTAAAATCATGTAACAACTTTATAATTTGTTTTGATGAAGCGTTGAATAGAGTTGTTCAAAGAGGACAAATGGACACTAATCAGATTCTGGGGAAAGGAAAATCATAAATTCATCAGTTGTTACTTAAACAGTGTTTTTTTATGTAGCACCCCTGAAGAATTAGTGAAGCATTTCTTGAATAAAATTTATCTTCTTACACTCTCTTAAGTTGATACAAATGTCAATGGATGTCCCAAATGTAAATTTAAAGTTTATAACACTTCTTCAAGAACACATCAAATCTGTTACAGACAATTGTAACCCTTCTCTAAAGTTAGAGGGGTCCAAATACATAAACAAAACAAAATTAAATGATATATAAACAAAAGGGGATTCATATAATAGAAGTGCGCAGAGGGATTAAATTCTTTCTTTGTGTTATACAAATGCTGGGTACACATGTGCCCAGCGCACGCTACTCACTCCTAGAAGCGGAAACTATTAAGGTCCACCTTCACAGAATGCCAAAGCTACACGACTAGGGCGAAGATTTAGAAAAGAAGGACTTTGGATACTAAACATTATTTAACCTAAGGATAATATGACTTAATAGAAAAAGTAAATGAGTTCAAGTAATAAGTGCATTCAAGTTTAACTTATTTCAATTTTATTTATAGAACAATGCATAAATAATAAACAAATATTAGAGTTCCTCCTATAAACAATTATAGTCAAATGACCTTGAACAAGCTCAACAATAATAATAAATATCGTGCAAAAACAAAATATATTTAGTTACATTTACTCTTTTTTCTTCTACAAATATGTTATTAAATACCATGAAATAGTTATGGGAATATACTATCAACGCCAACACGTGTAATCATTAACTTTGATTAAGACAATCTCTAAAAGTATAGAAGATATCTGAAACATAACCCATATCTTTGTTCGTTACGAAATAACATTCTCGTACAATGTTTTAAAGTTCCTTTTATAACACCTACGTAACAATAATATGCCAAAGTTACTAAATTGTGAAAAGTACATGCATATACTAGTTATCTCATCTTCCTCTCTAACTCATAACTTAGCTAGTCCAAAACCCACTTTACAAGTACCAAAAATTACAATCAATATTTATTCCTAATAAGCGAAAAGTATAATTTTCCTTACATTCAAATAATTTGGTCTCCTGTTCTAAAAGAACTTCCCTACATAAATACTCACTAAATTTAAGTTCGCAGCATTATTCTTAGGCGACCTAAATAAAAGCTAAATTGATTCGTGTAACCTTTGAACTTTACTCACAAATGAAAGTCACTGGCCTAATGTTATACACAACATTCTCATATTTATGTTTACTTAACTCGTATAGTGAAATAACTCGCAAGCACAGTTAGTTGTCTGTTCTGCGAAAGCACCAAGAGATAAACTTAGCCTCACTAACATTTTATGTAAAAAAGGTAATGACAGAAATAGAACTTTAAATAGTTAAAGCTTACACCGAATAATAATTTTATCTTACAGTACAATAATAAGCCTGGGAAGCCTCCTGCTTCGTCCTACATAGCCCATGTCTAATCCAAGAGTATATTCTTACATTATAATAAGTCTAGGAAGCCTCCTGCTTCGTCCTACATGGTCGACGCCTAATCCAAGAGTAGTTTCTCTACTTGGCACACGGCTGTATATATGGAGCACCTTGTCGAACAACCGAGAAGGAAAAAGGTGGGAGTCACAGAGAAAAACACACAGGGAGGGGGGATGCGCGCAACACAGAAACTTCGATTATCTTCGGGCAAGGCGTAGCAAGTCCTCCATTGTTCTCGTAAGTTCTTTTGTTGATGTTAAGCGGAATTGAGCAGGGTGGTGGTCTCTAGCAGCGAAATGAGGCACTTGGCTCGGCGCTTGACTGTTGCTCCGGGACGTAGTTGTTGTCTTGACGTGTTGTGAAGTCGACGTGCCTGGCCTAGTCGATGAGATTGGGTAAGTCTATTATGATGATTGACTAGCCCATTTGTTTACTTGCAGCATAAATGCTACACAAGGAAGTATGTAGTTTGCTAAATCTGGGAACATGTGTGCTTCATGTTTTACATGGTTCCTTGAGACAGGAGTGGAATCTGTTGATTGGGATATGAGTAGCTTATTGCGTCACACTACCTGTTCACTGACCCTCCAGCTCATCGAGCAATGTTTACCCAGTTGACAGGGTGTACCCACTTTTACTTTGAAGTTCTGTGATGTGCGGTGGTTAGAGAATGCAAAGTGCTTTCAAAGGGCATTACAAATATGGGACCATGTTAGGTTTCTCAAAGAAGCAAATCTTCCTAAAACAAAACCTGTAGAGACTGAAAAGAGCAGCCTGTGATCCATTCCTGAATTGTAAACTAGCTTTCTGTAAGAAAAATACAGATGAATGTCAACCTTTCCTTTTTGATATGATTAGATATATTTTATTATTTTTTCATTATTTTCCCTGAACTGATTGGCAAGATGTCTGCTTTCTTATTCTTCCATGAGAGGTGAGGCAAGGTTGACTGTAGGGGAGGAGGGCAAATTAAATGTAATTGAATTAATATTTTCACATGTATAATAAGAAATTTTGTGAGAACTTGGGGGGAAAAGGTGAGGGTGTAGGAACTCTGAATGGGCTTTAAAATGATGATCTTTCTTCTTGGGTATAAGAGTGTTAAAATGACCAATTCTTAGTGTTTTGTAGAATTTGCAAGCGGAAAGTGTAATTAAGTAACATGGGCAAACATCCTCTCACCAGTCACATGCAATGTAGCCCCTTTTTGTCCTTCAGGACAAAGGCAGGCCTACAAGGTTATAAAATAAGGGGAGAATAAATAAAGTGAGCATATAAGACATTAAAAATGAATATATTCACTCATGTTTCCATTCTGCATTATTGAGTTAAACCAACAAGGATAAAAAAAGGGTGAACCAGAAAATAATTAATAATCAAAAATATTACCAGGAAGGTGAATACCACTTAGTTAAATAGAAATAAAGTCGAAGTCAACATGTCAAAAGTTAAATAGGTGAATATAAGTTTTATTTATAAACAAAGGATATTTACTTTACAATATTTATTTCTCTTCCAAAAGGACTAATACATGATTTAACATATTATAAACTCACATATCGTGGGCTCTTTCCCAGTCAAATTTTTGTGTTTAATTTAAGATGGAAGGATTTTCTGGCATAGTTTTGGAGTAAGTCTAAAGATGCAGCAGTGAAAAAGTACTTCGGTTCATCATTTCTAGGGCAGACTACTGCAAATGATCTCTTAACTGCATTCAAGAGTAAATTATCTTCACTTAGGTAACTTAAGGAAACTAGTTCAAGTAACAATGAATAGGCCAAATGTTAGTTGGAAATTTTTCATCTACCTTAGAAGTAATCTCAAAGAAGATCCAAATGACCCTGTCTTATTGGATATGGGGAGCTATGTCCTTCATACTATTCACTATGCATTTAAAGTGGAATTAAAAAAATGGCAACTAGTAGAATTTTTAAGGGGGGACGGGGAGTCAACAATATTTTTTTTAATGTTCTGGGGCGAAGAGCTAACTACACTCACTGCCCAAGTTCTAACAAAAAAAAAGATTGTTCTTTTAGATAGTACAAAATATACGAGTTTTAGAAAGAGCAGATGAGATCCTACCAAACTTAAAGAAACATCTTGCAGGGGTGTAGTGGCGGATCTACATTTTTGTGGCCCCGGAGAGTTAACTGTTATGGGATTATTCCATGAGAGATCACCACACATTAAAAAATTTTACTACTCTGATTTTTATTAAAATTGCTCTGCTGGATTATCTCACATGTCTAAAGTCACTGATGTGAATACAAATTTCCTATGCCTTAAAGTTTGTTAGTTAAATGGGGACAAACATAATGGAAATGTTATATACATGCATGATGCATTATTGAATTATGAAATAAAACCTAGAAAAGGCCGCAATCAATATAACCTTTTATTTTAGACACCTTTGAGAATACTTACTACATCAAGCACATTTAACAAAAAATTCAAAGCTGTCTTAGGTCATGGTAGACTAAAAAATGTGCTTTGCTTCTTATTTGGCATGTTTTCTTCTGTGTTCTGGGATTTTCTCAGGTGCAAAAATCTTTAAACTGATAACACTCATTTACTAATTTGTGTTCAATATCATCTTTGTAATACAATATTATAATTTTAATACTATCCTCATTGATTTTAGAACTACTCACCAATTCTGAGATAACTTGAACTTCACTGGGATAATGTTTTCCTACTTAAGGCCCAGTTTCATAGTCAAATTTAGCACGACTCAAGTGCGAGTCGATACTAAATACAAGACGTCACCTACCTGAAACAGAATGGAATGGGCCAGTTTCACATGTGAAACGGGCCCATTCCATTGTGGTCAAGGTAGGTGTCTTCCTGTATTTAGTATCGACTCGCACTTGAGTCGTGCTAAATTTGACTATGAAACTGGGCCTAAGTGATTTCTTTATATTCTAGGTTACTAAAACAAACACTTAGCACTTCAATCAGAAAGAGCTCCTAATGCATATTTTCTTAGAAAGTGGTGGGATAGGCCTACTATTTCCCAATACACTCTAATTTTTATTTTAACTATTATATTTAATTACACTATATTATTAATACATTTTCTTAACCTTTTTTTATATAGTAGACCCAAAATTTGTAAACATTGTGGACTAAAGTCATTTAAGGGGCCCTGAAGCTCAAGCTTCATTAGTTTTATTGTTCGCCCCTGCAGCTGTACGATATGACAAAAATTAAGGCTCCTTTTCTTTATTTTGAAATAAACTATGTTAAATACATACTCTTTAACAAAATATCTATTGGGGCAAAAATGGTTGACTATAGTTATGCGACATATGATGCACTACGAAAGGTAGTGCTATCCCAAATAGACACATTAGAATTCAGGCAAGGTTTTCTAAATTGTTTGCAAACATTTTTTGATCCATCTGTAATTGCTAAATCAATGGAAGTTTGCATTAAACGCCTCACTATTGTCCTGGAAATGTTGGTCGAAAATAAGTGGCTAGGGTGGAACTTATCTGACAGGTCAGAGAGAGTTCTAAGTCCTTCGTTCTGGGCCAGCTGTCATAGAAGAAATGAAGATCTTCTCAAGGAAAGAATAAAGACTTTACAACTTCTGGAGGAATGTGTTTAACAATGGTGGTAGTGTTGAGCTCATGTTCTCTTAACTCACCTTAATACTACTATTGCATGGGAATGCAAGTGTTGAAAGTGGTTTCTCACTGAACAAAGACAGGGTTGCCACTGACCTGGAAAGTCAGGTAAATGAAAATTGATCATGAAAAGTCAGGGAATTTTTTTTAGTGTATTTCATTAAATTGTGGATTATTTTTAAAATCTGACTTTGTTGTGACTACGGCGGATTGAAAATGTCACTTGTTTAGAACAAGCTTTAAATGTAGTTTATAACATTAACAAATTCATACACACCTCTACCAACTGAAAGTGTCATTATTAGCACAGATGACAAATTTCTCAAATGTAATCTCTTTTCTTAAGACTTTACCTGGAGAATGTGAACCATTCCTATGAAAATTCAGTTTGTGAAGCCCCTGATTCTTTAATTGTACAGTGATCTCCATGCCCTTTAAAGAAGTCTTATGAGCAGTGTTGTTAAATTCAGAATTGGAAGCTTCTGACTGGTAGTAAATGTAATGTTCTTGATCTAATTGGAGTGAAAATCAACTTCAGTTAAAACACATTAACCTTGTGTTCAGTACAGTGAAACACCTAAAGAATGTCAAGGAAACTGATAAAGATATTCTAGCATTCAGAATGGAATGTCAGAAAGTTGTGATAACTGTTAAAAAAATTTCAAGAGAAGAGCTCATTAAAGTACAAATTGGTGCAAGGATTAACCTCACTTAATCCACAAACTATGTCTAACACCACAACGATGACAAATTAGATTTAATGTTGTCTTGCAAGCACTGTTTGAAGCTAACAAAATCTCAGAATCTGTTGCAGATTAATCAAAGAATCAATACCTTTCTTTTCCTTTGCCAAGAAGCACTGGAAGTAGTAGAGTTTAGCAAGTTTCTTGATAGTGAGCCAGAAATGAGTTTTAGATCATTTCTTTTTCAAAGCATTGAATAAGAAACACAAATATTGTGAACTGTGGTACACATCTAAACTGTGCCTTATCCTTTCACATGGTAACACATCAATTTAAAGTGAGTTTTTTTCTATTAACAAATCTATTCTCGTAGAAAACTTATATCAAGAGTCCCTTGTAGCACAAAGGCATACTTTGGAATAGAATAATTTCCTATGGATCAAAAAATGCTTCTGTGTGTGAAATCTTCTCACCACAGATGTGTCTAGCATCTACAAGACAGAAAACCATTTCTTGCCATGAAAGAGAAAAAAGGAAAATTGGTGAAGCCATACAAAAACTTGAAACTGAGAAGAAGAAGAAAATCAGAGTTGAGGCCAAAGTTTCTGAAGAGAAAATTGAATATCTCAAAAAGAAGGATATTATTTTGTAAATTATTTGAATTCTTGAAGGAAAGAGAATGTTAATATTTTGTGCTTGCATTATCATGCTTTTTGTACCACAATCACATTTTCTGAGTTTTATAGTTTGTTTGTAAAACATTCTTTATATCTATAATTATCATAGTTTGTTTTCATCGTAGGGCAAATTGAGTGTGAGAAAGTTGAGAATATTATAGAATATCACAAAAAGAAGATGAATGTTTTTGCAAACTGTTTGAATTCTTGTAAGGACCGGGATGTTTATCTTTTGTGCCTGCAGTGTCATGTTTGGTATTCCAGTTTCTTAATTTTTTGTTTGTAAATAATGATTTTCACTTATTTGTGTATGTCATGTATCTTAATTTATTTATATTGATTTACTTAATGTGCTCTTAGTAGTATATATCATAATAAAAACCATGAACACTATAGTACTATGTTAATTGATTATTTTATACAAATCAATCAAAAATATAGTCAAAAAGCTGTGTGATGGTATGCCTCGCGTATGGTTTTCCTACTCACACTGTATTGGCGGCAATTGTCTAATATCGATACACATTCCTATCATGGGGAAGGAGGAGCTCACTTTCACTATTTGTAGTTACTATTGTAAATTGACATACCATAAGTATTATTGATTTGTATTAATAATATGGTACCAGCAGCTCTTGGAAAAGTCAAGGATATTTTATATTTTGGTCAGGGAAATGAAATCAAGGATATCAGTGGCAACCCTGAAAGAGTGCATCATAAAGAACCAGAACCATCATTTGTTGGTTGCTCAAAGGTGGGTGTGGGATGCAGTGCAAGCAGCTGGGGGTCTGCACAAAGTGGAAATTAACCAAAACCTAATGCATGCATCTAGAAATGCTCGCAGATTTTATGTGGATGCACTATATAAACCAACAATGATAGATTAAGAAAAATGAGAAGCAAGTGGAGAAAAGAAGAAGGTTTGTGCTTAGTTAAAAGACAAATTAAGAAAAGATGTATATTAATATAGTGTTAAAACACTGTACAGTTATTTAAAGTAATTGATAGTGAAGGAAGCCAACCTGAAAGGATAATTGGGTTAAGCCTAGCTATAAAAAATACATTTCTCTCTTAATTTCTTATCTTAGTTTCTTCTTAAACTATTTAACATCTATATTTACACATTGTTTGGAATTTTCATAAATATTTTATCATATGAAGAGTACATTGAAAAAACACAAGTAAATCTATATTATAGAACTACATGCTTCTAGAATAATTTAGAATGTATAACAGTTATATTTAATGCCAATTTTGTTGTCGACGTCGATCCGGCCAGCAGCAATTGATGCCTCAACACAGGGTAGTACCTACATAATCGATGGTGGACATCTCCATTGTGTTGTCTGGCAGCATCCAGCAAAATCTCAAGAAATATGTCTGGGGTATATAGCATACGCCGTTGCACATTATGGACAGGCCTTTCTCGTATTTGATGGCTATAATGGAGGACCAAGCACAAAAGACGAGCATCTGCAGCTATCAGGGAAGGCTTGCCACATGGACCGTAACCGTGGAAGATTCTTTTCATGTCACTTGAGTGCTGACCGAATTTCTCTACAACAAAATTTAACTCATATATACATCATATGGTGATCGGAAAACAGCGCATAGAAAAAAACCCACGGTCATAAATACTCGCAGGAAAAAAGCTCACACGAAAAAAATTATAAATCAAGGTTAATTTTTAACGGAATGCAAGTTTGATTGGGCTTTTGCATTACTAACTTTTTAGTTTCCATTTTTAAAGTGCTTGTTTTATTTATTCTTGTGCATTCATAGAGTTTGCATTCACTTTTTGTGTGTCTTTTTGTTAATTTAAAGTAATTTTTTGGAATTTTTAGTGTCATTTTATCGATAATTTTTTGAAACATTTTAGGTGATCAAAATCCTGGCCCTGTTAAAACAACACAACCAATGTTTACAACAAGTGCTTTAGGGTTCAAATAAGATACAAAGATATATCAAAATAGAGTTTTATTTTATGGTTATTATACATTTAAGTTAGATCCACATGCTGGTGTAGTTTAATAAGTAAGCTATATATTACATAAAATAAAATAAAGACTTATTTTAAATTTTTTAAACTGGAAATTGACTTTAATACGAAGTGTTATCCCTTGGGGACCAATATCAATATTTTTACTTTCTTGCTACCTTATAGGTAGAGCAAGTATTGTGACCATCAAAAAAACAGAACTCAAGATTTTGATGAATGTCAACGTTTCACGATCCTCCGAATTTGAAAAAGTTGTTTTCGTAATGCTATCTGTCTGTCAATTTATACCTCAGGCCAGAGCCTAAACTATATTACCAATTGGGCTAATACTCAGTATCTAGGGTTTTCATACAGTTACCCCAAGGAAATTTTGGAATTGAGAAAAAAAATCGATTTTATCACAATTGGCTTTAACGATTTTGATTAAATTTAATTTATAAAGTTTGATCAATATTATAAACAAAATGGCTACCCTCAATTTTTTTTTTGTCATGAAGTGAATTTAAGGACTTCAGTCTGATGTGTAAATTCTAATTGAGAAAAACTCCATTTTCTCAGAATCGGCTATAACGATTTTGATTAAAGTTCGCACCTAGGCTTTGATTAAGATTATAAACAAAATTGATTTTTTTTCATTTTCCCATGAAAATGAATTTTAAGGTTCTTTACAGAAGAAAAAATATTTTCTATCTCCTCAACTATTTGCGTTACTAAATAACTTATCACTGTACAATTTTAGAACTATTAAAAATAAAAAACTTTTATTTGAAATATATGTTTATAAAACCAATAGTTTATGATAATATTGGGAAATATATCAATATAATTTTGTGATATTTAGTTGTGAAGAGATACTTAAGTTCAAACAGGATAATTCTCTTAATGCCATAGAGTAAGAAAATAAGTAAGTCTCAAGAAGTTGTTTTTCCTTTTAACATCTTAGGGTGTTTGTACAGCACAGGGGGAAATCCAGGATTTTCGTGAGGATAGGAGGGACGTAGGTGCTTCCATCGAGAACGAGTTGGGGGTGGGGGTTTCAAGAAATGTTGACATAAAAATACTTCAAACTCTGAGAAGAAATCTTTGAGTAATTTTCCAGTGTATCGCTAAACTTGAGAATAATCCTTTAATGAAGGGTATAACACCGAATGTGTGATAAGTATTGCAATTTATTAAAAGCAATTAACATATTTAGTGATTATTAAGAGGGAAATAAGTTATAACAATTAATACGTTATGTGAGTTGAGACCAACCCCCATCATCATCCCACACAAATAACACACAGAGTTAAGCACAAGAGAGTTATACATTTATTTCACAATTAACATGATACAGCTCAATGAGGGAGAGGAACATAAGAGTTAAAGCACTAAGCAAGGACATAAGCCAGATCGGCAATAAGACACAAGGGTTACCGCCAAGGACAGACGGGCACAAAAATAATAACAAACAACAGACGACCCCTAATTTTTTGACGTCCTAAAATGGCATCATCAGAGAATGACAATAAAACTCTAATAAATTGGTCTCCTATCTCACTATAATAAATATCTTTCATAATTAATGGTAAGAAACCAGCACATGCCCTAGCATAAAACATAAGGTGAGTAAAGATCACAAGTACCTAAACTAAACAACGGTAGAGGCATCATAATATTACCTGACAAAATATAAAGTTCAAAAGTCTGGAATACTAAATAACCTAACGTTTTAACAATAAAAGGAGTGCCCTCTGTAGATATATGCACAGGGGGGGCCAGCAGCCCCACACGCTGTTCGGCTGTTGCCCGACTCAGGACTTCTGACTTGACAATTATGCCAAACCAGGTTGTCTGCGAAAGGGCTGATTTGTTGTTTGAGTACCGAGTCATTGTCATGACTCTTAACCTCGCGAATGAACTTATAAACCTGATGAAATGGAACCAATGAAATGAGCCTGCAGAATACTACAGGTGTGTGATTTTGTAGCCCGACTCAGGACTGTACTGACTTGACCGTAATGCCAAACCAGGTCTGCCTGCGAAAGGGCTATCCGCGGCCCCACATTTAATAAACATATATATATATAAAGCAAAGAGACGACAATAAACTATCCTAACTTTAATAACCAACAAAGTGTCCACACAAGAATTAACCTCCCTACCGGCTCACGGCCCTACATTTAACCAACCTCTAAATGAAAACAATGCGGTAAAAATAAACTATTTCAACCCTTAACAAATACCCTAAATAGGTTCTGGCGGTAAGAAATAAAGCTAGCTTATCGTGGCTTTCTAAGGTTAGTTATAATAGACCACTAAACTTTCCGTGATGCAGAAATTAAACGTACTAAAATGAATGGAGCCAGAATGGTTCTCCCCAAGTAACATTGCCTTATGGGCAAGGAGCAATATACCCGATCATAGTAATTAATTATTCATAAATATATATATTATGTAATGAAGTTCGAGACATTCGTTTTTGAAAGATAAACATTTTAATACCAAAGTGAATTTTGAAAAGAGTGTCGAGCCTACATAATAGTTAGGCTTATTACCTTGTAAGCCCAGAGTGTAATGCGTAACTATACTCTGGACTCTAACCATTACATACCCTACGGCAGTGGTTCCCAACCTTTTTCGGACTGCGTACCCCTAGCTGGCTTGGTTCCTTTCCGCGTACCCCCTACCCCAAATCCTCCAGCCATCCTACCCTCAATTTTTTTCACCCATTACAGATTCCGAAAATTTCTCCAAAAGAGGTATATGTTGAATCAAAATAAATTGTCTATTTTTTCATTATATAGTTTTTTTATTTTTGAAGTAAGCAAACAAATTAACACAAAGATTGGAAAAATGAAAAATTAATGTGATATTTGGGACTGTATTGAGTTACATAGGTTTGAAAAATTAGGCTCAAAAGAGGATAAATACAATCTCAAATCCGGAGCTGCGTCTAATTTACTTCTATATATATTTGTATATAAGTATACGAAGAAAACGCCCGTTCAACAAGCTCCATGCTAGCAAACCGCAACAAAAACATTATGGCTTTTATAGAAAGTTCACTGTATTCGTCAGCACGACGAGTCCAAAAGCTGACTAGGTTCACCATTCCACCATTGAAGAGGTTCTTCAGAGTGGTATCTGATGTGAGCTCTAGCAACTTCTCCTTTTCAGGAATCGACAATGAAGCCGGCTCAAAATACTCTTCTTTAAAAGGATTAGATATCCACCGATCTCCCATTTCCGGCTTTGAAAAATATTTTTCAAACGAGGATTTTAATCCTTCCAGATGCTCAATTATCTTGTCACCAACTGTTATATTTAGCTCGGCTTGTGACAAGAAATCGTGAAGTGTTTCCAACACTTCAGGCTGTACTTTTTTAATGCACTTTGCCCAAAACTCAAAAAAAAAATTCATGGATTCAATTTTGTCGACAACTTGAAAAATGTTACAATTTTTTTGAATTGATAGATTGAGTTTATTAATCTGTTGGAAAATGTCACTCGAGTATGCAAGGCTTTGTAACCATTCAAAATCATGAATCCTGGATCCAAGATTTTTAAAAGGATGCTCTTCCCAAAAAAAGGCTACCTCGTGTCGAAGTTCAAACAGCCACGTCAGGACTTTACCCCAGGACCACCACCTAACCTCGGTGTGCAAAATCAAAGTGTTTTGAATGATGTCCATGTCTTCACACAGTAATTTAACAACCTGTAGTTAGTAGGATTTGCCTTGATAAAGTTGACAACTTTGACCGCTTCATCAAGAACGTTTTTCAAATCTGGAGGCAAAAGTTTCGACACGAGGCTCTGTCTGTGAACACAGTAGTGAATCCATTTCATTTTTGGGGCAACTTCTGCCACATTGCGCAACGTCGGTACTTTCGTCGACTTGAATAGAAAAAAATCACAATCTTTGACGTGACTTATGACTGTGCTCTCAACATAGTCTGTCATGACCCGTATTCTTCGAGACACCGTGTTATTTGAGAGAGGTATTAAACTCATTTTATGAGCACTTTCCTCTCCAAGCATGCATCTGACAGCATCTTTGAGGCACGGTGAAATTAAATTTTCACCATTGGTGTGGTTTTTACCTCGTCTCGCAATACGATACCGTAGCTAATAAAATAGGAGGCCTTGGTAGTTTTGAATGAATCACTTTTGGTGGATTCAAAATATGTTTTAACATTTACAGAACTCTGAAGTTTCAGCCATCGAAAAAACGTGGCATCTTTATCTTTGTGCTTGGGATATTCGGTATGTAAATGGCATGTGAGCAAAGAAGGCTTCATTGAACTGTTGCTTAATACTTCCCCACATACAACACCGAGGGGCTTAAGGCAGTCCTCTTCTCCTATACATGAAAACCCGTAGTTAATGTAGCTGTCCAAGTACCTTCTTTTCTTGGCTATTATTCTCTCTGAAGAATAGAAAGAAGAAGAAACTGCAGTTTGTTTACTCACATGCTCTGACACTGGTTCTTGTACCTGTTGTGGTGTCGTATTATTG
Organism: Timema shepardi; assembly: GCA_902151425.1. Taxonomy (NCBI): domain Eukaryota; kingdom Metazoa; phylum Arthropoda; class Insecta; order Phasmatodea; family Timematidae; genus Timema; species Timema shepardi. The sequence goes on along the minus strand of CABFVX010003790.1, from coordinate 288 downwards.
GTCCAATCAGTGTCGAAATGTGCACTATAATTCATTTGATGTTTCAGTCAACTTCCGCACAGATCCAGTTTTTAGCCACTGATCCATAGCGTAAATCACGTGATTAGTAGGTAATTGGTAGAAAAATTGACGTATGATTGTAGCAATAACACGAATACGACTCAATACAAACACCCTCACAACAAAAGTTAAACACAACACTAATTTATTCTTTGTTTTTATGCACAGCCCGGCACGCGTCAACTATCAAATCAAAAAGACAGAGGAAGGGTGAGCCGCGAGGAAGGA
>CABFVX010003789.1:28316-65810 GCA_902151425.1 Timema shepardi | reverse complement strand
AGGACCTACAGTTTAACGTGGGATCCGAACCACGGTGGAGGCCTGGCATTCCTCACATTCACAAGATGTCTTGTCAGAGGTGAAGGAAGGGTTTGGTAATCAGATAAATCTGTGCCGGGACCGAGGATTGAACCCCGGCCGCCAGCATAGATATTTGACTAAAAATAATAATCTCTCCGTCAGCGGCCACCATTCCCCAGTTTACTAAAGGCCAAATATGATTCAACCTTTACCACACACTTTAGCTTTAAAATAGTAAATTTGTTTATTAGATCAAAGTAACTAATATACTGTGTAGAAATACAAAATATGTAAATTGGTTAAATTTATTTTTGTAGCGTGAAACGTACAATAGTTCATTACTACTAGGATATAGAGTACACTTATGACACCATCGACAGAACACCGTCAACATTCGTTCTCATTGCCACGGAAATGCATGTTCAAGGAGTAGCCACCAGGGAGCTCTAGCTGTACTATGCTATTTCTATTATTTTTTTTGCTTGAATTTCACTATCATAACCTTTTTTTTTTCTTTTAAGTGAAGTCATACTTAAAAGTTTGTGAAAAATTAATTTTTCAAAGCTTCGTGTGAACTCTAAAATTAAGTTATCTATCATAAATCTCAAAAGTATTAGAATTAAAATAGTCCACTATGGGAATAATACGTATAAAACTTATTTTCTTTGTTACACTATTTGTCTATTACGAGGAGAGTTTGTTTTAAGTAAGGACCGTTTTGCAATAAAATAGGAACTAAACATTTTTGGGTAATTTTTTTTAAACTTGATTCTACTTAACTTCAGCTAGGTGACCTGGTGATCTAGAGGTAAGGTGTCAGACTTCTATGCTGGTGGCCGGGGTTCAATCCTCGGTCCCGGCACAGATTTATCTGATTACCAAACCCTTCCTTCACCTCTGACAAGACATCTTGTGAATGTGGGGAATGCCAGGCCTCCACCGTGGTTAGGATTCCACGTTAAACTGTAGGTCCTCCATTTCATCTCACAATCACCCTACTATTACACATTAGCGTAAGTGCGTATAACCCGAACGGGTAGTAATATGCAGTGATAATAATAATAATAATTTAGTCAAATAATATTGTAATTGATTAAATATATTAGCATCCATACACACAATAAAAGCAAATTTCCAATGATAATTAAATTCAGATTGTAAAATCATTCTGTATATTTAAAAAATAAAATAAAGAAAACCAGCCTAACTTGAGTTATCTACAAATGTTAGATTACGGCCCAATGATGATTTGACAAAGGCTAATTATTGATATCCATTGTCTATTTAAATGTACAACAATTTCACTTTTTATGTAACCCCCCTAATTCTTGTAAGTGAAGTATTGTATTATTATTTGTACATCTTCAAGTGGATAACCTCAAGTAGGCAGGCAAGACTGTCCCACCTTTCGACCAAAACTGTAAAAACAATTTCAAATGAATTGGAGATATTTTGGTGCTAACTAGTTACAATGTTTATAACAAAAACTATCCCAACCAAGCTCTATATAACCTTTCATTGCCGTGAATAAATAAAAATTTACAAGAGTGAAAACTACGTTCTTGATGCATGAAAGGTTAGGTTTTGTTCGTTTGGATGATTTATATTAGTAAAAATGTTAACTACTGCATATTAAAATACTAACCCCCCTGACATACACACACACACACACACACACACAAAATAGAAATAATATTTTACAATATTCATTTCGCTATCATTAAAAATTTGCTTTTGTTGTGGTTTATAGGTGGTTAAAAATATAAAGTGTATCATTATATGACAGAAGAATTTAAAGAATCTCGCCCTTGGAGTGTGCAATTCCCGTAAAGACAGGCAATGCAACTTTCAAGTACACTTAGATTCCAAGGTCCCTTTTGCCCTAGTCCAGTTCAAATGAGATCCTATTAGTTTATATATGGAGGGATTGCTATTTCAAATCTGTATATTTTACATACTAAAATTATTAACAAATCAAACTTCAATACATACGACTCAACTTGACATTGTTCAAACAAAAACTTTAACTTACATTTCGTAGTACCGTCTGGACATAACATTTGCCCTTTAGAAAAAAACATTAAGCGCTTATTGGGATCCATTAACTACTGTAAAGATACTTAAATGTAGTATTTTTAAGCAATCAAATAATGGTACTATCTAATTTCTAATGAGTTTCCTTCACTTTAGGACGCCATTATAAAAAAAGGAAAGGATGAAAGGTGATACGTTGTGAAACGACAAGGACTCAAGGACACGACTCAATAACATTTTGTAGTTATTTCATTGTATAAGCTATTCTTTGGCACTAGTGTCAAGCACTGAAATTGATGTATTTTGTATCGGGGCACAGTAGCTATTATGGTTTGAATGCTATTCTCCGAATTTATACGGGGAGGTGATTTATTTATTATCTTTATTTTGACAAATTTTAGCAAAATTAAGACTAGTTATGATTTTTCTTACATTTAACCATTACATTAACTTAACAAGCTTATTTAACAAAAGTAGCTGTAACCGACTATATTTTAAATGTAATACCAATAGATTATAGCTATTCATTCATACAATTATCCCAATATTTATTTATAAACAGTTTTATTCTTTATGTTTACAAAAGCATGAAGCACTAGATTCGCCCTGAATAATAATCTTTTATTTGAGTGAAATTTTGAAAGCAACCAATACAATCAAATCTCTACTAGAGGGAATCGCATTCAATAACCATGATGCAGCAACAGAGAATGAACGGAATATGATTCATAATTCATATTTATAAATTGGGATGCTTCAAATGGTGTAACTTGTATTAAGCTGATGCGTATTATTTAGTAGAGTAAAATTTGTTGCCAAGTACTGTAGTGTAGAAGTCTGGGTTATCTTGTGTATAAGACTGAGGGAGGGTAGTGTTCACAGTGCATTTAATCATAACCACTTCACTTTTTCAAAGTATTCAGAGATGCGGCCTTGATACTTAGGATTGTAAATAAATCGAATGGGTGTGTAGTGTGATGTGTGTTCTGTAGTCGTTGCAGTCTTCGTGCAAGCTTTTCAGTAAGGATCATGTATCAAATGAGGTGTTGTTGGTCTCGTATGTTTAGGTTTGGATTAGGGTTTTTATTGAGTTGTTTAAATGTTGTAAAATAAAATAATTTTAAATAAATATAACTGTAATATCATATGGTTTGCTATTATCTTGCGAGTATAATGTTAGTGTTAAATTTTAAATGATTTGGTAGCTTGAGTTTTACTTCACGCCAAAATACCAACCAGGCCATTTGTAATAGTTCTTTGGGAAGTTCTATCCTACTTCCTAATTATTGTAATCTATATGTAATTTACTAAGTGTTATTGATTTTTCAAACAAGATGAAAGAATAATCTTTCTTCATTTGCAACAATTATGTGCACTACCAAAAATTATATGTTAAAATAGTGCTTGTAACTTTTAACGTGTAGGTAGGTACTCTATTTTATGAATTCTTAAAATCAGTTTATGTGAATATTTGACCAATTCATATTCTGTTCCCAAATAATATTTTATTTTACTTTATTGTTTAAATGAATGAATATTAAAAAGAAAAAGTTGTTTATTTATCAAGTAATGTAAATCTTACCATAGGAATAACAAGCCCAGATGACATATATTTGACAAGCTAATTGAAAAGTGGTCTTGCAGATAGGTCAGCATAGTGTTCACATTTTTTGTTGGTAATATGTTAGTAAGAAAATAATCATTATTTACGGGTATGTTGACATTTGTCACTTATTTATTTATTTATTTAATTGAACAGTGTTTCCATGAGCTTTACTAGCTCATTGTTGGAAACTATACAGATAAATATACATAATGGCAAAAAAAAAAGCAACTAAAACTATACAATTTAAGAATACCATACTTTCAGACAATGTTTGCAATAAATAAACTTCTGCTATTTTTCAGATACTACCTCTCAAACCATGGATGCCCTGTTGTCATTGCACCCAACTACCCTACTTGTTAACTACATAATAAGATATAATTACATTACAGAAATAACATATATGATTAACAAAATAAGTGTATTAATTAAGAAACAAGAAAAAAAGGTACATAGAAATATAAGTTGTAAATATGCAAATCATCCATTGACTATGACTAGAAAATTATAATTGAGTATGAATATTCAAATTGATGACCATTGGTGTGACAGGTGATAAGCACCTGGGAACACCCTACAGCCTGCACTCTTAGGTCATTGGTGTAAACACTGGAACTTGTAACTCGTTAAAACAGGACCGCAGCAAATATTCCCAATAGGGCAATAGAAAATGGCACTAAGTTATTGTAGCTTAGAAACAGTTTCGAAAAGAACTACCTATTTATTCTTTATGCAAGTCTGGTTTACTTCAACATTACATAACATTCAATACCTAGACAAACCTCATAATTTTAGTCCTAGTTTTAAGGAGTTACAAGGTTAGAAATTAACATTAGCTAGCGAGAGTTAGAAATTACAGTGATATATGTTCCTTGTTGAGAAACCAATCCAAACCTAGTTAGTGGCTAATCACTGGGTATCTAGAAACAAGTACTAGTATGGCCGAACCTTTCCTAAATAGTACTACTAATGCAATCAATAGTATGAACTTTTAAGTTATCCTGCAACGGGGATAATAACATTATTCATTAATCAGTTCAACTTGATCATTTCTATAGGCACCTCAAACGGGCCGTATATAATAAACATAGCCCCGTGATCCACTCCTCAGAACGAGTAACCCATCCACAGGTTGCGTACCTCAAGGCTGTACAGACTTAGACACCTACATGACAGGTGTTAAAAAGAGACCCAGTTAGGCCGTAAAACAAAACAAAACATAGCCTGGTAACTTCCATTATTTTATCCTACGCTATTCTATAGCTGCAGCATGGTCAAACAGTCTAAGACGTCTGTTTATGACCCTGATATTTGTGACCTAGTCTAATAGACGTTAAAGGATAGAGCGCATTGCGAACTATAATTAACTATGCCTGATGGGCATAGGCAAAAGTCAGAACAATTGACATACACATTCTATGACCAACAGACATAGTATAAATAAGCACATAGCTCAACTAAATAAACTATGCCATAAGGGCATAGGGAAACAGGCAAGAGTTACCTACAATGAACAAAGTCATATGGGCATTTACATAGGATCAACTATGCCATAAGAACATAGTAAAACAGATAAGAGTTACCTACAAAGATCATAGTCTTAAGGACGATTTACATTAAATACTCTACAACTCCATTAATAGAAAAAAAGAAAAACTCCTTAAGGGCACAGTATCAATATCAATTATGTCTTTCAATACTCATGCTAAACTCCGTAGCTCAATCTGTGGTGAGGAGGTGAATCGGATGCCACAATCATCGCTGTCTTCTCAACGATGCTAAGAGTGTCTCTAGTAGTAGTGTATCCGACGAGTGGTGGACACAATAGAATTGGCCATTGACTATTCCCAGTACAGAAACGGGGGAAGGGGAGGGGGGCTGGTACCATATAGCGCCACTGGACTCAACGAGCTTGCTGACCGGCTGGCCTCTCCTCAACAAATCTTTCACCCATTTCTTCTTCCACCGGCTCGCGAATTATAAGTAAGCTCGCGTTGTCTTCCACGGCCGAAATACTTCGTTCGCTGGGGTAATTGAAGTGTCGTCAAGCAGGGCGTCCGCTGATATCGCAGTAAGCCTATTTCTGCCACATATGATAGGAACATATTAGAACTAGTTATGATAAATTTCCACCAATCTGAGGGGTTTTTCGATTGTACGAGTCGAAATGTTTAATGGTCATATTTGACACGTTACATTATTTGCCCTTACATATTAACATATTAGCATTAGAGGCTATAATTTAAATTCGTTACGTTTGGTCTTAACCCCGATATTATTTAGGGGCTTCTGGTATAGTTATTTTCAAACTACTACGTATACGTAGTTATTACAAATACAAAAAAAATATGGCTAATTAATTTAATTGCGCTGTCTTTAAATGTAATGTACTAGATTGGATAAAGCCAGTTAATACAGCCATTTTATTTTTAACTGGTAACTTTGAGAGTTAGTTTAATTATAATGTAGTTATACCAAGTAATGTATTGTTTTACTTATCTTTGGTTTTGGGCAACTGTAAATTTGACTACTTGTTCCAATGCTGGCCACTGGTTCGTTCACTCTTTACTTGCTTTTCTAAGCGACGGATGGTTATTTGTACTGTTCTATCTTTATTTTCATTATTTTCTAAAGCAATGGCGGCTAATAGGGAACGTACCTTCATTATGGTTAAGCCAGATGGTGTTCAAAGAGGATTGGTTGGAAAAATTATAAAACGATTCGAATCTAAAGGTTTTAAGCTAGTCGCTTTGAAATTCACGTGGGTAAGTGGGAAGCTTTATATTATTTATTTTTAAAATTACCAGATTATTATGTCCTACTCATGTGCTAAACAAGCTCACAAATATTTTTTTCCCCAGCCATCTGAAGAACTTTTGAAGAAACATTATGCTGACCTATCTGCAAGACCATTTTTCAATGGGCTCGTCAAATATATGTCATCTGGGCCTGTTGTTCCTATGGTAAGATTTACATTACTTTGGAAATAAACAACTAATTTTTTTTCTTACTATTGATTAATTTAAACAGTAAAGTAAAGTCGAGTACAATATTATTTTGGAACCGAATGTGAATTAGTCAAATTTTCACCAAAATTTTATGATTTTAAGAATTTATTAAATATAGTACCTACACATTTAAATTTATAAGCACTATTTTAACTTCTGGCAGCAAACACAACTGTTACAAATGAAAAACTATTACTCTTTCCTCATGTTTAAAAATCATTTAATATTATTACACTTAAAACTTTTTATATTAGATACAATTGAGATGTAGGATAGAACCTCATGGAATATTTAAAAAAAAAAGCTTTGTTTATATTTTGGTGTGAAGTAAATAAGCGGAATGATGCATAAGCACCTTATCCTACACTTTATTTCACTTAAGTTACCGAATAACTTAAATTGTAACACTAGCATCACATTCGCAAGAAAATAGCAAATCCATTGATACTACGATTAACATATTTATTTAAAATTATTTTATTTTTACAACATTTAACCAACTTAATAAAACTAAGTCCCAAACTTAAACATACGAGACCAACACGTAATATGATCCATGGTTCTTTATGATACGTCATCTCGTAATATGACAGTCAAGTAGTTTATTTGAGAGTATTGAGATTCAAATTTTTTAGTGAAGGGAGCGGAACTAAGGCTATTACATTCCATTACAGGGTGACCTGTATACTTTTTCATTTACAGAAATTAAACACAAGGTCAATATGTGAATTATATACAGAACTGTGCAGGCGATGGACAAATCAGTAGTTATTCTCGAAATATAAGTCTTCCAGTTACCGAGGTCCGTCTTCTGAGTAGAACGGGTGTTCCAGAAGCCGTTCTGTTCTAATCTTAAGGAGAATAGTCTCGCACTGCCAACAATCGAGGGTCAACTTTATAACACCAAGAACAAGTATTAACACAAAATACACACCAGGCCTAGTCACTATTTAGGTTTCTACATTTCTCTTATGATTTTAGTTTTAATTTGATAATTTTTCATAACTACTAAACTTTATAAATTCTTGTATTCTACCCGCCTCGGTGGCGTAGTTGGCTAACGCGCTTGTCGTGTTGAGCTCGACTGCCGAGGACGGGGAGATCGAGGTTCGAATCTTGGTCGGGTGAACTGGGGGTGGTTTTTCCTAAATGGTTTTCTACTCCCCTCCACGTAAATGCGGGTTCCCTTCCTCTAATTCAACCTTCCCAATTCCTAATCCATTAGAGTAAGTAGTACTTAAATCGTATAACCTGAACGAGTAGTAAGACGCGGTGCTAAATAATATTATCTTGTATTCTATTTGCCATCTTAAGTATGTAATAATATAATAGATAACTGTAACAAGACAAAGAAAATAATTTGATATGATATGCTAAAACCTCCAGGAAATTAACTGTATAATTGAATGTCAACACATGACCAATAGTTAGCACAGTACTATTTCACTAAAAGGGCAGCGCTGATCCCTGGCCTCAAGATGTAACACAACTACATCGGTGGTCACACGGTATTAAGACAATCTCTCGCTGGTGACAGGCAGGTTAAAGTTGGAATTTGTCAGTCACTGGGGCTGATTTCCCCACTTTGGTTTCTGCGTTGCCCTTTTTTGACAGATAGGGGTGCATTGCCTCTCAACCACCCTACTCACACTCAGCGCAGAGATTTGGTTGTTAATACACATGACCTAAAATATAGAATAACATTCACAAACCGCCAGTGGTCAGGCCTTTGGAACTTTAATAACTTCCTGGTTACCTGGCGGTCCAGGGGTAAGGTGTCAGACTTCTGTGCTGGCGGCCGGGGTTCAATCCTCGGCCCCGGCACAGATTTATCTGATTACCAAACCCTTCCTTCACCTCTGACAAGACATCTTGTGAATGTGGGGAATGCCAGGCCTCCACCGTGGTTCGGATTCCACGTTAAACTGTAGGTCCTCCATTTCATCTCACAATCACCCTACCATTACACATTAGCGTAAGTGCGTATAACCCGAACAGGTAGTAAGACAAGGTGATGTTAATAATAATTTAATAACTTCCTGACTAAAGAATTAATTTAGGAAAAACGAAAACTTTCAGCTGTTCATTGTAAAGTTCCAAGCCGTCGTTTTAACCCGTGATGGCTTCTTATTGGGCTTGAGGGAAGATAAATGATTGGTCCTAGGAAATAACTTGTGATTTGCAAAGATATAGTAAACTATATGAAGAAAATACAAATATGCCTGTAAATAAATCTAGAAATCATTGGTTTCACTCAAAATAAAATCAGTCTAATTTACAATATCTGGAACAAAGTTGATAAATCTAATGTAAATGTGTGGTTGACTATAAGTTATAACTGGATTTTGTAAATTTCCTCATTGAAAGCGTGTAGGTTTTTTAAAAGGGGCCCATTTTGTTTATTACAGGTGTGGGAAGGTCTAAATGTGGTGAAGACTGGCCGGGTGATGCTTGGCGCGACCGACCCCAAAGATTCGGCCCCAGGTACCATAAGAGGGGATCTCTGCATTCAGGTTGGAAGGTGAGATTCCAAATTTAGATTTACATGCTAGAGCTAAAAAAAACAAAACGATTGTATTAATCTTTTCTTTCATTTTCCCCTTATATTCAAGACACAGCATATTAATCTAAAATTGGGTTTTTCAAATATCAGCCCCTGAAACCCCAGGATTATTTGAGGAAATTTTAGTCCATTCTCTTTGAATTAACCAAATTCTAGAGGACCATGTATTTTCTAAGATTAATAAAAATAATATTTTATTTATCTGACAAAGTAAAGGTGTTAGCCTTCTCTTGTACTTAACCAGCGTTAATTACAACATCGGGTGACCTGGCGGTTTAGGGGTAAGGTGTCAGACTTTTGTGCTGGCGGCCGGGGTTCAATCCTCGGCCCCGGCACAAATTTATCTGATTACCAAACCCTTCCTTCACCTCTGACAAGACATCTTGTGAATGTGGGGAATGCCAGGCCTCCACCGTGGTTCGGATCCCACGTTAAACTGTAGGTCCTCCATTTCATCTCACAATCACCCTACCATTACACATTAGCACAAGTGCGTATAACCCGAACGGGTAGTAAGACGCGGTGCTAATAATAATAATAATAATAATAATAATACAATATAAAATATTACATTTATTGGAATACAAACACATGTTAATAGTAATAATAGTAAATTATAAAATAGAAAGGAAGATTCACACGCTCATTCTCACGCTCAAGTAGTTTCAAGAACTCTGACAAGATATATTGTGTGACCGCATATTGTATGTCAGGCAAGGAGTTGAGTTGTCTGATTGGTTCCAATCTGCGGTACCAAGACGGTAACAAAACGAGCATATATTTGAGATCCCCGCATGGGAACAGACATCTGTGGAGCGGGCTCTGATCCAGTAGCTCGGCTGTGTTTGTCCTGTTTGACCTTGAAAAATATGAGCCCCGAGGAGAGGCTGGGATGTTGATAATACATATCTTGTGGAGCAAAATTAATAAGTGGAGCCATCACCTTTGCCTTTCATTTATTCTTAAACAGCACAAGTTTATTAAAATACACTGAAGTACGATCATGGCGTTTTAAATTTAGGGGGGTTCAAAGCTTTGAAAACTTCGACTCTAATTCAAACATTACTTCGATTCGAGAGTAAAATTCTTAATTCGACATTTATGTAACTTTACCAAAAACAAAATGAGTTAAACACACATCTATGTTTATTTTTTTAAATGTCCGAGCTGAGTGTCAGACTAGATATAATAGTGTTTGAAAACTATATTGGTTGTAATGGAGGTTTTCCGAGAGTTAGGTTAGGACTGGATACAAACAAACACTTCTCTCCAACTATTGAACTATATTACACTTCACACATTGTTCAATTTTCGGAGGTGTTCCTTCATCATTAGAAGAGACATTGAAAACAAATAGATAGGCTCTAGAACGACATGTTTAAAGAATGATTTGAAATATGTAACTAAAAAACTAAAAAATTGTTTAGTAACACTAAATATTTTTTCAGTTCCAAATACAACCAATATTTTAGAAAAAGTGGGGATGTTAACCTTTTCTGTATGCTCTTGTAAAACTCGTACCTTGCAATTGTTTGTTGATTCTTCCAGGAATATACTACACGTTCCATACAATTGTTTGTTGATTCTTCCAGGAATATACTTTACGTACCATACAATTGCTTGTTGATTCTTCCAGGAATATACTTCACGTACCATACAATTGTTTGTTGATTCTTTCAGGAATATACTTCACGTACCATACAATTGTTTGTTGATTCTTTCAGGAATATACTTCACGTACCATACAATTGTTTGTTGATTCTTCCAGGAATATACTTTACGTACCATACAATTGTTTGTTAATTCTTTCAGGAATATACTTCACGTACAATACAATTGTTTGTTGATTCTTCCAGGAATATACTTCACGTACCATACAATTGCTTGTTGATTCTTCCAGGAATATACTTGTCGTACCATACAATTGTTTGTTAATTCTTTTCTTTCAGGAATATACTTCACGTACCATACAATTGTTTGTTGATTCTTCCAGGAATATACTTTACGTACCATACAATTGTTTGTTGATTCTTCCAGGAATATACTTCACGGCTCAGACTCTGTTGAGTCGGCCAAGAAGGAAATTGACCTCTGGTTCTCCGAGAAGGAAGTGGTATCCTGGCAACCCGCTGTGGAATCCTGGGTCTACGAAGATTAAATAACATTTAGGAAGATGGATCAGCGACTGTTGATCAGTTGAAATATCACCAACATTCACTCACACCAGAAAATTAATTCATTTGTCAAAAGTTGTACAATTTTACAGGTTAAAGACTGTTTTTGTATTGTACTTTAAAAAAAATGAATTTGCTGTTTAAATTGGATGGAATAACGACTGTTTATTTGTTCTAAAATAAAAAGGAAAAAAATAAACTTATAGTTACATTTACTATGATTCTAATTATTATATATTGTTGATACTTTTGAAATTTTTGATTTTATGTTTCTATGTGCTCGTAATAGCATAAACCAAATAAACAATTGCTGATCAAATTAAAGACTTTTTATTTACATTCTAAAATTTATCATTGACCTCATCTTGCCAGGGCAAAGCTTTTCGACTTGTTGTGGCACCTGTTTATATGTCCTATATTCTCGACACAGTATAGACATAGGTCAAGGACCTGGGGGGTGAACGTCTGGAATATAACCCTTCTTTTATAAACTGGGCAAGGGGCAGCATTAAATGTGAAAGTTGGGTTGGGCTGATTCCAATTATTGTGATCAATATTCCTAACACCCGCCCCGGTGGCGTAGTTGGCTAACGCGCTTGTCGTGTTGAGCTCGACTGCTGAGGACGGAGAGATCGAGGTTCGAATCTCGGTCGGGTGATCCCAATTCCTAATCCATTAGAGTAATTAGTACCTAAAGCGTATAACCCGAACGGGTAGTAAGACGCGGTGCTAAATATTATTATATTATAATATTCCCAATGATTGCCAATCGGATCGGGGATAGTTTCAGATGACACCAGAATGTCTACTTGTGTGTTATGATAGACTGTTGGATGTGGACAGTCTAAACTCACGTTCATCAGTAAGGTTTAAAACATTCTTAATTAAGTGAACTCGACATTTGTAACCTTGACAAATTGGTTTGGGAGTGTCTGGGTAGTGGTTTTGGGACTAACTTGGCATATTCAACACGAGGTAAACATCCCGGCATCTGGCTCGGTGTTCGCATCAGCTAACCAATCACTTTCACTTAGCACTGCGTCTTACCACTTGTTCAGCTTATACGCTATTGTGCTAGGGGTTAGGAAGGTTGAATTTAGAGGAAGGGTGGAAAACCACCCTGAGTGCATATGACCAGAATCAGCCCACTGATTTCCGTGTCTTCGAGAGTCTAGCATATTGGGAGACTAGAGCCTTAGACCATGCAGCCACCAAAGTGAGTCGTGTAACTTTATTTTAGACTATATTACTGATGATTGGAAAGTCTTGTGTTTGGATCTTGGTTGGGTTTATCGAGTGAAAGTTTTCCTTCTTTCACTCTCCTCCAAAATTCTACCTTCCACAACAGTTTAATGTGAGTGGCTATTTAAAAGGGTCGCAAGACTTTAACACAAAAATAAATTCTAGACCGACAGTGATAATAAGATAGCCTTATTATTATTATTATTATTAGCACCGCGTCTTACTACCCATTCAGGTTATACGCACTTACACTAATGTGTAATGGTAGGGTGATTGTGAGATGAAATAGAGGACCTACAGTTTAACGTGGAACCCGAACCACGGTGGAGGCCTGGCATTCCCCACATTCACAAGATGTCTTGTCAGAGGTGAAGGAAGAGTTTGGTAATCAGATAAATCTTTGCCGGGACCGAGGATTGAACCCCGGCCGCCAGCATAGAAGTCTACACCTTACCTCTAGACCGCGAGGTCACCCTTATAGTAAAACTATGAAATAAAAGATAAAAACCACTGAATCATCTATAAATGTATTGTATTGTTATAGTGTTTAAATAAAGGTTCTTCAGTAATATATTTTATTTATTTTAATTGGCACTACCTGTATGATAATATTTTACATTTAATCCGGATGAGCTCTACCCGAATTGATCTGGATTAAGCTACACTTACAGAACACTAGCACTGACATAACCTGATTGTGAGTCGACCCGACACTGGCCGAGTTCAGACATGTTTGTTTTACCCGCTCAGCTCGTTCCAACTAGGCTCAGTATCTCTCCAAGCTCAACACACGTTCAGAAGAGCTTGCTTGTCTTTCAATCGCCCGTAAGATATAGTAATAGGTTTCTGTGGTCATCCTATGATGTTCTTTAAACTCTACTGGATACTCCCGCAGCGACACACACGTGGTGAAATACTCCCTTTTACTCCTCTCCATAGTAAACACATGAACCCACAGTTCTTTTTCACTTACCAGCCATTTCCAAACATACTGGTACTCATTTCTAAAACAGTAGTACCCTATAATCTAGAGCTATGCCTAAACTTAAGAGTTAGCCACAAAACTGAAACATTAGCACATCCAGAAATTACATTTTGGGGAAGAGTGGGGACAGTTCTTTTATTATAATAAAAGGTAGCTTCACAGAAAATTAAGGTTAGTTGATTTTTTTTAATTAATAGAATCTAGGAATGGGGCCGAGATTCAAATCTCTAACTCCCCACCCTGACCCTATTGTTACAGCCTCACATGTAATATTGAAATACTTTTATTTCTGGTACTTTTTTTTAATTGTTGGGAATTTAAGAACACTTTCAATGGCTATGACTATTAACTTTGTGATTATCAATTACTTATCACAAATATTTTCAGTTCTTTGTATTTGATTTTTACTTTATTTATATAAATGAAGTCATTCATAAAAATAATTGTGGTTTTAGGAGAGTAGAGGGATTGGGGCAGGCCCCACTTATAGGCTATAGGGCCTACCTTACCTATTCCTCTAGGAGCGGTAGGCCTACTGGAACTCTTATTTTTGCGCCACTTTTAATTTGTCAAAATCAGCTTTATACAAAGTAAGCTACAGTTTGGTAATACTTTCCTTGACCATAATAAATAAGTTGAATTAAACCAATAATTTGAGAATTGTGTGTGAATCTTATATCAGTAAGCCCCCTTGATCTTACTGATATGGTCACTTAATTTACTTTGGAATTTGGGACTCATTTAAGTAAGGTGCCCATAGTTTTATTAAAAAGTAAGCTGCATTAGACCTCCATATTAGGCATTAACATTAATAATCTAAGTTTGAAAAAAATCATGTGACTTCAGTAACTGATTTTTTTTAACACTCATATTTGTTCTTTAAAATTAACACAATAAAACTAATGGTCTTTTCGATATTACCTGACTTGCTGCGATTCAGTGTAACCTCTAATTAACAATGAAAAGAGTGTTATGATAAACAGTCTCTCCCTTTTTTGATCCAACTATTTTTTTTTCTTCAAAATTATAGCCTCCCTATATATTATGTTAGATTTTTTTGTTCTGCCTTTTCTAAAAAATATATGATCATGAGACATATAAGATAATAATCCAATATAGAACCGATGATCCAATATTGAACCGATGTATTGCCAATGAATATTATGAAAAAAGATAATGATTTGAAATAAATTTATTAAATTTCATTTTAAAAGGGTCTTATTTTATGTTCACTTGTTTAAAAATTGAATAGATTTAATAAAATAGCAATATCTATCTATTAAATAAAATAATATATAACATAATTATTATTTATACCTTATATTTAGTAGGTTTTAGTTTATTTGATGTAGTTTAATTTATTTTTAAAAACCGTATATAATTTAAAACGTAATATGTAATTTTATCAATTTAAAAGTATGTCCAAATTTCCTATATTCTCGTCTTTATACGAATAGGAATAAGAAAGTATTTCCACTCAGCAATATGGCGGTCGTGTAAACATGAGGGCACGAAAATTTATCGATAGCTTCCTCTCCAGCTATAATATTGAGTTCATTGATTTCTACTTTCTAGATACCTTACTAGAATCCACTAGAACCTGTGAAATTACTAGAACCGGATATTACATTTACTAACACAACGGTATTTTTAATGCATTTTAACAAATATCTTTAAAACAGTAACCACGATAATAAAAATTTATATTATTTTAACTATTATTCATAACAAAACATTTTAATACCTTTTCTTGTGGGGTATAATTTTGATTTAATAAAGATTTGGCTTATTATTATAGATATTATACTGACTATCCGAGTACAGGATACTCAATTAGCGCAGCGCCAACTCCAAGGAATATTCCAGAAAATTCAATACAGTTTATATAAAGCTGTTTGAAGATTTGGCGTTATTCAAAAGTGATTATAAGGTGTCAAGTGACTTTCTTTCTCTTAAGTGCTTGTGTGTTACTTAATTGAATCTCTAATTTCTACGTTCACGGCCTCTGTTTAAGGTAGGTTGTTATAATTAATTCGAAATAATATACTAAATATTACACCGTTTTCAAATTTCATGTAATGTACCTCTGTTTTTCGCTTAGCTTAAACTCTGAAGTGCATTGGTAGAATGGAGGTGTTTATCATCATCAAGAAAGCATTTGTCTGCGTTGTTGAATATTTGGTTGTCTTTCCTACAAAAGGTCTTTGCATCTATCATATACTTTGAAGACTAGTCGTATACCATTATTATTTTAATATCGTACTTATCCGGCTTGAAGGAATTAATATTCCAATCAAACAATGCCCCTAAAGCCACTAATTGTTCATAAACAGTTAAATAAGATAAAGGGTTGTATTTATTTACTTTTTACATTTTCGATTAGGCCTAATTGTTTCCCTTATTTATGAAATTGAAGCCAATTTTATTTCTGCATTTATATCTCCTAGTCTCTTTATCACATCTTAGGAAATTTAGCATTTTTTTTTTCTTATGACGTATCTCGACTCTGAATATGTGGTGATGTAGACGGTTTTTGAGTTTGTTGAAAGGTTTATCGTTTCTTAATTTACTCATTTATCAAACCAATGGCATTTTTCAAAAAATTAAGGAACAACAATCGCAACCTGCTTGATTTCATACTATATAGTCTTTTGCATTGGCCTGGCTTGTAATTTTTGTATTTCTCTTTAGTTAAAATATCCATGTTTGTCGACAACCCTCTTAGAATTGTGAAATGTGTCAGGTTCGGTGTAACAAGTTTGCATTGTTTCCTTGTCATTCTGTAGAAGCTGTAGGACAGATTACACCTGATGTCTTTTTATGAAATGCGCTCGAAAGACCTTACATAATTAGTCCTGTACTTCCCATACTACTAATGTCCTAGAATTACGCACAATATTTAGATTGTGTTTGTCTGTATAATTTGGGGCGGCTTGTGCTTGTCGGTGCCAATTTGTAGTTTTTTGAATTTACAGGACTCTTTAATACTGCATTATGCACATTTTATTCAAAAATTCTGAATATATTTACTGTAGGTTAACTTTAATCCAAATTGGAAAATTTAAATAAACAATGGGTGAAAATAGAATTGATAGTTCTTAAAGAATTGTATTTGTATTTAAAGTTTTAAATAACATTTCCAGATGCCAGAAGACGTGCCAATGGGCGATACGCCAATGGCGGATGCCACCGAGGTGGAGACCTTCGCTTTCCAGGCGGAGATCGCCCAGCTCATGTCCTTGATCATCAACACGTTTTATTCAAACAAAGAAATCTTTCTACGGGAGCTGATTTCTAACTCGTCTGATGTAAGTACCGTCTGTTCTTGCGCTTATTATGATCACCATAACAGCCTTGTTGCTTGAGTTTCACAACCGTTGATATCAATGTCTTCCTGACAAGGTGAACAGGTCTAAAATGAAACATTTTCATGATTTAACAATTAAAATAAAACTTGGTAGTAAATCAATTTCCTGTAGCCTGGATTGCGGGACTTAAATGTGGGAGGAAAAGAATACTATAAAGAACTAGCCAATCAACACGTCTTAGCCTTTTGACCTTCTGGAACATTGGGTTGCATTTATCATTGAGCACATTTTTAAGAGGTTTTGAACACGACCACACGCTAGTTATGTCTGGTAACAGACTATTTTTAGTAAGACAATGGTGGTAACCCTGAATATTTCGTTTAGGCCTACCAATAGGAAGTTTCTTTGCTTTGTCGTTATTCGTTACAATGCCCAAACCACCAATTCATTAACTTTTTTTTTTTTGTGTGTATAATTTAGTGTAACAATCTCTGGTTGAACCCCTCCCCTTGTGCCCTACTGGGTTCCTGACCTGCACCAACATATGTTATCTTTATCTGCCTAAACTTCTTCCGAAAACCCATCCTCCTCTGCAATTAATTTCTTTATAGGAAACTAAAGCAGGTATTGATGGCTTTTTATCACATAATTATAAAGTTAAGGCTGATTGTTATATATAATAAGCAAATTGATTCATTTAGTCACCAGATGTCTCTTAAATACTTGGGTAAAGGGCTAATTTGAAAAACTATGTAAATTGAATTGTATTTAGAAACTTGAATTTACCTAATTTTAAGTTTAGTCTACCTTATGTTTTTATTAAAATGAATCATGAATTCCTATCTTCAGACTTGTTTATACATTTTATTCACAAATCCCCCCCCAAACCCCTTTTGGTTTGTTTAAATGTGGATACAATTGTCGTATTTATTTAAAACAGGAAGTGGACCCTAAGCCTTACAGCGAAACTAGACAGCAATAAAGTTTCGTTGAACAGTAACAAGCCTGGAGGGCAAACACTAAATAGTTACAGGTCTAACTCTTGATCCAGAGAGTTCAGGGTTTGGTCCGAACCACCTTATAAGAATTTAGTAAACACTTGAGTCATAGAAATTTAGAACTTAAGATTAGATTGGGAACAATTTCCATTTCACAGTCTGTTAGGCCACAATTCTTCAAACCTTTTGTCACATGATATTTATTACAACTCTGAGGGTCCCTCTTGTTTTTTATGCTCTACTAGCAGGGCAAGCCCTTGTCTCACACTTAGCGATATGCGAACAATCCAGACGTTAATTAGTGTTCAGGGCTGCCAATTACTAGGGGATTCTACTAAATAGTTGAAATATTGGAATGTGTTAAGTTTGTCGCGCTAAATATCCAAGATGGATTCCCACTTGCTCTCAAACATGGGTCCTTGTCCCCACCCCGGTTAGTGTTGTCGCGCTTACAGCTCGGATGTGTATTACGATACATTTACTCTACTAATCTTGTGTTCATTGTTTTCAGGCTCTGGACAAAATTCGGTACGAATCATTGATGGACCCCTCAAAGCTTGACTCTGGAAAAGACCTCTACATAAAAATAATTCCAAATAAGAACGACAGAACCCTCACAATTATAGACACGTAAGTTCCTCTTATCATAAACCACTTGCTTTTAGATTGTTGTATTTCTCTTACAACTTAAGTTTACCTGGATGACAGCTCGAAATATTACTAGAAGTAGTCCCTAGTATATTACTACGCCAACAGCTGACATCTATCACTTTGGATGACTGTAATGAAAATAGATGGTAATATATTAATGTGATAGTTAACCACAGTAATTTAGGCCAATATTATTTATATATTTATTTGAGGTCGGACACAAAGCTTATTTATAGTTTTATTCCACTTAAAAAAATATTCACACCACTTTCACAAAAACTTCTATCGAACATAGCTTCAAAATGGCGACTGACGAATTTAAACCATATGATTGAACATAACGGTAGACAGGTTTTTTTACAATGATGCGGACACGCAGTTGATGAAAATACTTTAGTCAGTTAAATATTTCAAAATACGATAAAATAATCATAAAATCATGTATTGTACATAAAAAAATACAACAATTTTCTCTTTTCCAAGTAAATACGAATACAGACATCGATGTATGCACTATATTACACAAAATCGGTAACGTTCAAAAACTAAAAATAAGTACTTTTAATTATGTTTAAAATATGAGAACTTAAGTTTATGCTATTTTAAATATTATTATTATTATTATTATTATTAGCACCGCGTCTTACTATCCGTTCGGGTTATACGCACTTACGCTAATGTGTAATGGTAGGGTGATTGTGAGATGAAATGGAGGACCTACAGTTTAACGTGGAATCCGAACCACGGTGGAGGCCTGGCATTCCCCACATTCACAAGATGTCTTGTCAGAGGTGAAGGAAGGGTTTGGTAATCAGATAAATCTGTGCTGTTAAATATAATTAAAACATATCTTTACATTTATAACAAAACTGTGATCTTTTACAAGTGTTGGTGACCCAAAACCTAAATATGATTTTCGAACTGTCATCAGGTAGAAACCTGTCGTGAACGGGCTTTACCCAAACACTTGTTGAGTTGTTTCTGGTTGGAGTAACCTAGATATCTTCTGAGGCAGGTTGTATAATACAATTAGGTCGTTATAGATGAATAGTGTAAACATCCAAAGCTTGGTGGTTGTTGTTGTTTTGGACAAGATTTCACTGACCCATTCTTTAGCACAGCGATCAGACCCGGCAGCCATTTTTCTTATTTCAACACACTTTCTCATTTATTACGTTTATCCTGGTCTACAATCCATAGCTCTAATCTGAGGACTTAAGCGGGCCGTCCCAATAATCCCCCACGACCAATCCATTTTTAAGGAAAACCCACTACTAACTTGTTTTAAATTTAATTTTTGGTCAATCAAATACTCCTAGAATATTTGACACTAATTAATATACACCCTGTATATTAAAATAAATCGTAGCCTATGCCTTAAGAACTGTTGGCCTTAGTAGTGTTGTAACCATCTACCTCCTAGAACAGACCATGCTGCATTTTTAATGTTTATTTAATGATATAAACAACTTGTGAGATTAAAATTAAACCTTTGAATTCCAATCACATGCATAATAGAATCATGTGGTCTTATTTTACTTTAATGTTTCAGGACTGCATCAAAATTAAGGTTATATTTTAATGAAAATTAGCTAGGCTAATTAGATTTGGCATCACGTCTTTTAAAATGTTGGATGAAACATTGAAAGGATTACACATTTAGTAGAAAATGGTAGGCTTTAAAAACCTGCCCACTTTACGTTCTCTGGATCTTGATGTATTGTCAATCTGGAACCATAAGTGGACTTGGTGTGTTTGTAAGAATATGAAAATATATGACAACACACCTTAACTTGTGTATTTGTATATTGTTACTATTTACTAAAAAACACGCTAAAACTCAAAAACAACCCATTTTAACTATTTAATTATAAGTGTTATTCAAGATATTTTTTGGGGGCTTATAATACGTATCAAAACAATAATTTTATCATGTGCGAAACAAATGTGGATAATATTTTCATGGACTTTACAACTTAACCCTTTATTTTTCGAATTATACTCAAGATCATCGATTTAAATTCCGATAAGAAATGTTTCCCCAGTTCAGGCATCTCAATTTAGTTATGACCAGCAACCAATGAGGAAATTGTGATGTGTTCGGACCAACATTTAATGATGAGGATGTAGCTTATTTAGAAATTTACAGCCCTGCAGCAGATAACAAGTTACTACAGTGAAAAACTGAAAGTAAAACTATTTTTCCTGGACTCCTCACTGTTAAAATGAGTGCTAGTTAAAATATTTTCTCATTGTTAATACTAATTTCGTCTTGTGGCCAATATGACTAGAAAGTAACTAACATAATGCACAATTGTGCACACACATTAACTTAACTCATAGGCTTTCAACTAGAGCTGTATCTTTGTTTAATAGTTGATAAGTGGCTCAGTGTCTTGGTAAAACATTTATCCGGTCTGCATCTAAATAAAGGTTGGGGACTTATGCTTTGCAAATTATATCAAAGAAGCTATTTAAAAATAATTAATGCCAACATAGGCTATTGAGGATCAACAATGGAATGTTTCTATTAACGACTAACCCTTAAAATTTGAGCTATAAATGACCCTAGCGCAGGATTAGCCCTGGATAGCTCAGTGATAAGATATTGATGTGGTAATTTGGAGGCTCTGGATTTAGTCCCAGATTTCAAAAGAATTTTCATAAAAGTTGTAACAAAGTTCAATAATATAGTTGAAGTCATTTAAACAACTCGTTAGCAGTTTGGGCTTTCCGGATTTCTTTGTAAAAGCATTTCATTGTCTTGGGATGCGTATTACTTTTGCCCTTTGCGTCTTTTAACTTGGGGAATATTTTTAAAATAATAAAACTGCTCTCATTCCACCATTATTCATTCAGTCTTAAAGAGGGTAAATGAAATTACACTCAAGCCACTTTGAAAAAAATCCTTTACCAATTGTCCAATAACTTGTAAACTATGGAGAGCCAGGTAACCATTTCTGGAGAGATGGTGATGGGGCAGGGCGACAAGCTTCCCGAACATGCCATGTTGCGGGGTTGTATCTGGGGGCCTCGGCTCCAATATTAATGTGAATGAGGTAAAATTATAAAGTTAAAAGAAGCAAGCATTAATTGATTTATTTCCCCCATTTATGTCACATATTAAGTATACAGAATGATTAATTGAATATCACATTTGGCAATTTTTTATGCACTTTGTTGAAGGTTCATTGAATCATTTGGTTTTTCTAAAAATTCTTTCATCAAATACCATAATTTCAAACTTTCAGTAAACAATTTGCTTAAAAAATAGAATTAATTTAATCCATATTTAATACATTGGTCCAGGTTTGTTTTAAGAAGCATTGTTTTCATCTTTTAAATATATTACAATATATTATTTAATATTGAGCTTAAGTACTAATTACTCTAAAGGATTAGGAATCCGGGAGGTTTAATTAGAGGAAGTGAACCCGCATTTGCGTGGAAGGAGAGTGGAAAACCATTTAGGAAAAACCACCCTCAGTTCCCCCGACAGAGATTTGAACCTCGATCTCCCCGTCCTCAGCGGTCGAGCTCAACACGACAAGCACGTTAGCCAACTACGCCGCCGAGGCGGGTTTCATATTTTAAACTTTTCTTTTCCTATAGTTGGTACTAAACACATCTCCTGTCCCAACTTTTGTATTAGTCACAATACATTTCATGTTCTTGTTGTAATATTTGTAAAGTCAGTCTTTTAGATTTTTATAAAACTAGTTTTTTCTTTATATTAGTAACTGCCTATGCATGTATCCTTATGAAATTATGTTTCTCGACTTTCTTTGCGGTGTGATTTGTTATATCCTTTTATTACCCTCATTTCTTGGGCCAATTGAGCAAGCCCATTCCAAACTGTGGCCTTATTTTATCCTTCATTCAATATCCCGGATCTCTTTCCATGAGCGTTTCCTTCAGACATATCTAATATCTTGCAGATGCTATATCAGGGTTTCTGCGAGGAATTTCTCATCCCCCCCCCTCCCCCATTCCCTGCTCAATAATCAGAAGGAAACATGAGTACGTTGGTTGATGAAATTTCAAAGCTATCCGAGAGAATTCTTAGTGTCTGAATCCTTTTAAAACACAGTACATTTCTATTCGAGCTACTGAGCGGATTAGGACAAACGGGTTGTTAGTTGTATACAGTGGGAACAAAAAGGCCTGGGAGTTTTTTTAATTATAAATATGAGACCTGTGATTGTCACTTGAGATATTCTTAGAGTGTAAATTCTCCCCTGAAATTCTATTGATAGGTTGAAATTAAATCTGCTACTCCTAAGATTTTAATTGTTCCCCCTTTGATTGGAGGGTTGAAACTATTGTTGATTAATCTTTGTTGCAGAGGAATTGGAATGACCAAGTCTGACCTCGTCAACAACCTAGGAACCATTGCCAAGTCTGGAACAAAGGCCTTTATGGAAGCTCTACAAGCCGGTGCCGATATCTCTATGATTGGCCAGTTTGGTGTGGGTTTCTACTCTGCCTACCTGGTGGCTGACCGAGTCACGGTATCTTCAAAGCACAACGATGACGAGCAGTACCTTTGGGAGTCGTCTGCTGGAGGGTCCTTCACGATCTGTACAGATCCAGGTGAACCTCTTGGTCGCGGCACAAAAATTACCTTGTACATCAAAGAAGACCAAGCTGAGTTTTTGGAGGAAAAGAAGGTCAAGGAAATTGTGAAGAAGCATTCACAGTTTATTGGGTATCCCATCAAGTTGCTGGTAGAGAAGGAGCGAGACAAGGAGTTAAGTGATGATGAAGAAGAGGAAGAAAAAGAGAAGGATAAGGTAGAAGGTGAGGAGGGTGAAGAGTCCAAACCTAAGATTGAGGATGTAGATGATGATGAAGATGAAGACAAAGAGAAGAAGAAAAAGAAGAAAACTGTTAAGGAGAAGTACACAGAAGATGAGGAATTGAACAAGACCAAACCAATTTGGACACGCAACCCTGACGATATCAGCCAAGAAGAGTATGGAGAGTTCTACAAATCTCTAACAAATGACTGGGAAGACCATCTAGCTGTGAAACATTTCTCTGTGGAGGGGCAACTAGAGTTCAGGGCACTTCTGTTTGTGCCAAGGAGAGCACCGTTTGACTTATTTGAAAACAAGAAGCGCAAGAACAATATAAAGTTGTATGTCCGTCGTGTGTTTATCATGGACAACTGTGAAGACCTGATTCCAGAGTATCTGAACTTTGTCAAAGGAGTTGTAGACAGTGAAGATCTTCCTCTGAACATTTCTCGAGAAATGCTACAGCAGAATAAAATTCTCAAGGTGATCCGCAAAAATTTGGTTAAGAAGTGTTTGGAATTATTTGAGGAATTGGCTGAAGATAATGACAACTATAAAAAGTATTATGAACAGTTTAGCAAGAACCTGAAGTTGGGCATCCATGAAGATAGTACCAACCGCAAGAAGCTGGCAGACCTTCTCAGATACCCCACATCAGCTGCTGGTGACGAAATCTGCTCTCTAAAGGAATATGTTGCCCGCATGAAAGAGAACCAGAAGCACATCTATTACATCACTGGTGAAAGCAAAGATCAAGTGGCCAATTCTTCTTTTGTAGAAAGAGTGAAGAAGCGTGGATTTGAGGTTGTGTACATGACTGAACCAATTGACGAGTATGTTGTCCAGCAGATGAAAGAATATGATGGCAAACAGCTGGTGTCTGTTACCAAAGAAGGATTGGAGTTGCCAGAAGACGAAGAAGAGAAGAAGAAACAAGAGGAGTATAAAACAAAGTTTGAGGGTTTGTGCAAAGTTATGAAGGACATCTTGGACAAGAAAGTTGAGAAGGTTGTGGTCAGTAATAGGCTTGTAGAATCGCCCTGCTGTATTGTTACTTCACAATATGGCTGGACTGCTAACATGGAGAGAATTATGAAGGCTCAAGCTCTGCGCGATACATCTACCATGGGTTACATGGCTGCAAAGAAACACCTGGAGATCAACCCAGAACATCCTGTAATGGAAACTTTGAGACAAAAGGCTGAAGCAGATAAACACGATAAGGCTATTGGAATGACCAAGTCTGACCTCGTCAACAACCTAGGAACCATTGCCAAGTCTGGAACAAAGGCCTTTATGGAAGCTCTACAAGCCGGTGCCGATATCTCTATGATTGGCCAGTTTGGTGTGGGTTTCTACTCTGCCTACCTGGTGGCTGACCGAGTCACGGTATCTTCAAAGCACAACGATGACGAGCAGTACCTTTGGGAGTCGTCTGCTGGAGGGTCCTTCACGATCTGTACAGATCCAGGTGAACCTCTTGGTCGCGGCACAAAAATTACCTTGTACATCAAAGAAGACCAAGCTGAGTTTTTGGAGGAAAAGAAGGTCAAGGAAATTGTGAAGAAGCATTCACAGTTTATTGGGTATCCCATCAAGTTGCTGGTAGAGAAGGAGCGAGACAAGGAGTTAAGTGATGATGAAGAAGAGGAAGAAAAAGAGAAGGATAAGGTAGAAGGTGAGGAGGGTGAAGAGTCCAAACCTAAGATTGAGGATGTAGATGATGATGAAGATGAAGACAAAGAGAAGAAGAAAAAGAAGAAAACTGTTAAGGAGAAGTACACAGAAGATGAGGAATTGAACAAGACCAAACCAATTTGGACACGCAACCCTGACGATATCAGCCAAGAAGAGTATGGAGAGTTCTACAAATCTCTAACAAATGACTGGGAAGACCATCTAGCTGTGAAACATTTCTCTGTGGAGGGGCAACTAGAGTTCAGGGCACTTCTGTTTGTGCCAAGGAGAGCACCGTTTGACTTATTTGAAAACAAGAAGCGCAAGAACAATATAAAGTTGTATGTCCGTCGTGTGTTTATCATGGACAACTGTGAAGACCTGATTCCAGAGTATCTGAACTTTGTCAAAGGAGTTGTAGACAGTGAAGATCTTCCTCTGAACATTTCTCGAGAAATGCTACAGCAGAATAAAATTCTCAAGGTGATCCGCAAAAATTTGGTTAAGAAGTGTTTGGAATTATTTGAGGAATTGGCTGAAGATAATGACAACTATAAAAAGTATTATGAACAGTTTAGCAAGAACCTGAAGTTGGGCATCCATGAAGATAGTACCAACCGCAAGAAGCTGGCAGACCTTCTCAGATACCCCACATCAGCTGCTGGTGACGAAATCTGCTCTCTAAAGGAATATGTTGCCCGCATGAAAGAGAACCAGAAGCACATCTATTACATCACTGGTGAAAGCAAAGATCAAGTGGCCAATTCTTCTTTTGTAGAAAGAGTGAAGAAGCGTGGATTTGAGGTTGTGTACATGACTGAACCAATTGACGAGTATGTTGTCCAGCAGATGAAAGAATATGATGGCAAACAGCTGGTGTCTGTTACCAAAGAAGGATTGGAGTTGCCAGAAGACGAAGAAGAGAAGAAGAAACAAGAGGAGTATAAAACAAAGTTTGAGGGTTTGTGCAAAGTTATGAAGGACATCTTGGACAAGAAAGTTGAGAAGGTTGTGGTCAGTAATAGGCTTGTAGAATCGCCCTGCTGTATTGTTACTTCACAATATGGCTGGACTGCTAACATGGAGAGAATTATGAAGGCTCAAGCTCTGCGCGATACATCTACCATGGGTTACATGGCTGCAAAGAAACACCTGGAGATCAACCCAGAACATCCTGTAATGGAAACTTTGAGACAAAAGGCTGAAGCAGATAAACACGATAAGGCTGTTAAAGATTTGGTGATGCTTCTTTTTGAAACGGCTCTGCTGTCTTCTGGATTCTCGCTCGAAGACCCTCAGGTCCATGCGGCCAGAATCTACCGAATGATCAAGTTGGGTCTTGGAATTGACGAAGAAGATACGCAGCCAATGGAAGAAGACAAGGTTGATGAAGAGATGCCGCCTCTTGAAGGGGGAGAAGAAGATGCTTCACGGATGGAAGAGGTTGATTAAATAGACTATTTACAATCTAAATTAAGACTGATTATGATTACTCTTCACTAATTTATCCTATTTTTATCATGAGTTTTTTAATGCGATGTTACCAAGTATTGAGATTCACATTGTGCCAAATTATTGGCTACTCTGACCACTAAATTATTTTGAAAGTTTGTTGTATTATCAGTTATCTGCTGCCAATTACTTTTTGTAATTTAAGAATTCTCATTGTCGCTTCCAATTGTTTAGTAGTATTGATAGAAACCTACCTATAAATGTTTATTTAAAGTTTTATTGTGACAATTAAAAATAATTGCATTTTTATTATGTAAGATTCCTAATGCTTAATGCCATTGTAAAATTTATAATCCCAAATAAATGTCGGTACTTGAAAAATTTTGAAGTTTATATATTTCCTAACCTGTTCCTCAATGAAGTATTTGTTTAAAAACCCATTATACAAAGTTTAAACGATTTTATTTCAAGTGTTAATGGCTAATGTAGTTTGGTCTTTTTGAGTAAAATCTTTTTCCATTTCAAATATTTAAGAGGGAGGTCTATATTGATTGTTGAATTTAGCAGCTTTGGTGAATTCGAAGCTGATGACTACAAATCTAGTGGTAATTTTATTTATTGGTAATTTCTGGGTTTGGATGTTAACAAATCCTCCTTGACTGGGTGTCCCGACATTTATCCATGGGGCTATCCTCAAGTGTTTTATACTTCCTTATTGTTACTATTCACTGTCACCACTGGTAACAGCCCTGCTGGAAATAGAACCCAGAACCCTCGATAGTTTGTGATAGTCTAAGAAATGGACTAATTGGTCAAAACCGAATTTGATAGAAAAAAATAAAGCGGTGAATTTGTATTTATGGTTCTTTTGACAATGTTTCCATCAGCTTCAATTTGAATACAAACTTAACTAGACCCTAAAGCACCTACTTGAAGGTTAATGCCATGAGAGAATGTACCCCAGTGTGCCTGCTTGAGGGTTTATACCAGGAGAATGTACCCCTAGTGTACCTGCTTGAAGGTTAATGCCAGGAGAGAAAGTACCCCTAATGCACCTGCTTGAAGGTTAATACCAATAGTGTGCCTGCTTGAAGGTTAATACCAGAATAGTGTGCCTGCTTGAAGGTTAATGCCAGGAGAGTGTACCCCTAGTGTGCCTGCTTGAAGGTTAATGCCAGGAGAGAAAGTACCCCTAATGCACCTGCTTGAAGGTTAATACCAATAGTGTGCCTGCTTGAAGGTTAATACCAGAATAGTGTGCCTGCTTGAAGGTTAATGCCAGGAGAGTGTACCCCTAGTGTGCCTGCTTGAAGGTTAATGCCAGGAGAGAAAGTACCCCTAATGCACCTGCTTGAAGGTTAATACCAATAGTGTGCCTGCTTGAAGGTTAATACCAGAATAGTGTGCCTGCTTGAAGGTTAATGCCAGGAGAGTGTACCCCTAGTGTGCCTGCTTGAAGGTTAATGCCAGGAGAGAAAGTACCCCTAATGCACCTGCTTGAAGGTTAATACCAATAGTGTGCCTGCTTGAAGGTTAATACCAGAATAGTGTGCCTGCTTGAAGGTTAATGCCAGGAGAGTGTACCCCTAGTGTGCCTGCTTGAAGGTTAATGCCAGGAGAGAAAGTACCCCTAATGCACCTGCTTGAAGGTTAATACCAATAGTGTGCCTGCTTGAAGGTTAATACCAGAATAGTGTGCCTGCTTGAAGGTTAATACCAGAATAGTGTGCCTGCTTGAAGGTTAATACCAGGAGAGTGTACCCCAGTGTGCCTGCTTGAAGGTTAATACCAGGAGTGTGTACCCCAGTGTGCCTGCTTGAAGGTTAATACCAGAATAGTGTGCCTGCTTGAAGGTTAATACCAGGAGTGTGTACCCCAGTGTGCCTGCTTGAAGGTTAATACCAGGAGTGTGTACCCCCAGTGTGCCTGCTTGAAGGTTAATGCCAGGAGAGAAAGTACCCCTAATGCACCTGCTTGAAGGTTAATACCAGGAGAGAGTGTACCCCCAGTGTGCCTGCTTGAAGGTTAATTACCAGGAGTGTGTACCCCAGTGTGCCTGCTTGAAGGTTAATACCAGGAGAGAGTGTACCCCCAGTGTGCCTGCTTGAAGGTTAATGCCAGGAGAGTGTACCCCAGTGTGCCTGCTTGAAGGTTAATACCAGGAGAGTGTACCCCAGTGTGCCTGCTTGAAGGTTAATACCAGGAGAAAGTACCCCAGTGTACCTGCTTGAAGGTTAATGCCAGGAGTGTGTACCCCAGTGTGCCTGCTTGAAGGTTAATGCCAGGAGAGAGTGTACCCCCAGTGTGCCTGCTTGAAGGCCAATGCCTGTCACAACACCCAGCCCCTATCAATCATTATGAAAGGGTAAACCTACATTTCATCAAGGATACATTTTTCGGCCATGCCAGGAAACGAACCCCAGGACTTGTAGCTTAGAAGACCCACGCTTAAGGCGTCAGACTCGCATGTTATTTCCTAAACAAACTTGTTCGCTATCTATTACAACATTAATGCCCACAAATAAAAATACATTTATTTGATTATTATTTTTAATATTTTTGTATATATATATATATATAGACCTGAACTTTTATTGTTTTAATGGCTTAGTTTTTATCAAGAGATCAATTAGACGGATTTTTTTAATTGTAGTAATTATTGTAAATTTATCAATATGTACACTATAAAAAAGGCTTGTCTTAATTCACACTTAGGTTTAAGTATTTTTTAAAAAGAGCTTACTCTCATATAAACATCAATAAATAGGCTTAAATAATTTTGTTAAATAATGGTACCTGTTTTGATATAATGCTTTAGTTGATTTTATTAAATTAAGGGTGACCTTGCGGTCTAGGGGGTAAGGTGTCAGACTTCTATGCTGGGGTCCGGGGTTCAATCCTCGGTCCCGGCACACATTTATCTGATTACCAAACCCTTCCACCTCTGACAAGACATCTTGTGAATGTGGGGAATGCCAGGCCTCCACCGTGGTTCGGATTCCACGTTAAACTGTAGGTCCTTCATTTCATCTCACAATCACCCTACCATTACACATTAGCGTAAGTGTGTATAACCCGAACGGGTAGTAAGACGCGGTGCTAATAATAATATTAAATTAAGTGCACGAGATTTAATGATTTTATATGGTTAAAATTACTCTTTATAAACGTATCTTTGATATGAATGACATTTTCCTAAGATTCTGCCATGTTCCATGATATTATTGTTATTTAGCACCGCGTCTTACTACCCGTTCGGGCGATACAATTTAAGTACTAATTATGCTAATGGATTAGGAAGGTTGTATTAGAGGAAGTGAACCCGCATTAGCGTGGAGGGAGAGTGGAAAACCATTTAGGAAAAACCACCCGCCAGTTCACCCGACCGAGATTCGAACCTCGAGCTCAACACGACAAGCGCGTTAGCCAACTACGCCACCGAGGCGGGTCTCATGATATTGATTGCTTTGGGTAGGAATATAAATAATCTGGATTTACATCTCTATATCTATCCATAAAATCAATAACATTCTTTAGTAGTATGTTCCAATGATATGAAGTAGGCCTATGTAAGTTTACTTTGTTCCTTTTATATAAAAAAAAACCGCCTCGGTGGCGTAGTTGGCTAACGCGCTCGTCGTGTTGAGCTCGACTGCTGAGGACGAGGAGATCGAGGTTCTAATCTCGGTCGGGTGAACTGGGGGGTGGTTTTTCCTAAATGGTTTTCCACTCTCCCTCCACGCAAATGCGGGTTCACTTCTTCTAATTCAACCTTCACAATTCCCAATTCATAAGAATAAATAGTACTTAAGCGTATAACCCGAACGGGTAGTAAGACGCGGTGCTAAATATTATTATTACATAAAAAAAATCCAATTGGAGCTGTAAAGTCCCATCAATATGTACAGGTTTTTTTTCACTTTAGCCTTACTTTTTTGGAAAAATTGTAAGCAATGTTGGCCTACTTGATATGACTTTAATATCAAGGATTAGTTTGGGAATAAAGAAGCTAAAATGAAACACATCAGCATTTGTTTGACAGGAACATATAATTCTACTCAAAACGTCTCTATAGATATGGTCATAGTGTACTCAGTCAAGGTAGGGATTTTCCTTTCAGGGCAAAGTGGTGTCTATTTAGAACTATGGCCAGCCGTTTGGAAATAATATGTAAAACTATGCCGCTGCCGGTTTATAAATTATATGCGGTAAAGTAAAACAAATTAGTTTAGCTGTTGTGTTATACAAAAAATAAACTTATCTGTCGCAGTGTCCTATTCAATCACATTTAAGAAAGTCATGAGTATAATATAACATGAAAACTCTAGAGTATTGATCATTCAAAAAGTACGCATGTATTCGACAATGACGTAACGGATCACGTGCTGCAATAAACGCGCGTGAAAGGGGAGAGAGAGAGAGAGAGAGAGAGAAAAAAAAAGAGAGATACACCTTGAAGGAAAAAAAACAACCTTCTGGAATATTTTGGAATGTTCTAGAACAGATTGCTAAGAACAGGACGTATGGACGTATCGAGTCAATAGAAAGATCTTGTACTAAAGCTAATTTAAAATTTAACTAAAGTTATTAAGTTGATTAGATTATTTAAAAAAAATGACACACTGTATTTCGTATGAATAAACAAAATACTTTTCTGTATTTTAATTTCAATATTTCACTTTCCATTTCATTCTAGAATAAAGGCGGGGCTCTCTGGCCGGAAGTTCGCTCAACTGCTAATGTTCTGAAAATGCCGGTGGTAAGGTCTTATAAGTGAACAAAACAGCGTGATTCGGTCATTTGCCGGAAATTTTCTTGTTAGTTAGGATTGTTTTCTCTCGTGTGCGACAACAATTTATTGATTATCTGCACAAGGCATTCAAATAACAAAGGTAAGTTAAAATCAAATGTATATTAAGTAATTGTTACTTGATGTTAACATTTCATTTTCAACGAATAATTATGCGATTCACTAGACTTGTTTACGAAAGATTTCTAATGGCTATTTTAAATCTTATTATACTTGGGCTGTGTGAAATTTGAGGTATAGTTTTTATTGTGTTGGTCTATTAGATTGTATCTATTTTGTAAGATTAATAGATGTGTTCGTTATAGATGCCAGAAGACGTCAAAATGCAGGATGCCGGCGAGGTGGAGACCTTCGCCTTCCAGGCGGAGATCGCCCAGCTCATGTCCTTGATCATCAACACGTTTTATTCAAACAAAGAAATCTTCCTACGGGAGCTGATTTCTAACTCCTCTGATGTAAGTATCCTTCCGATCATTACTATAAGAAACATTTAATCATATCTTACTTTCAAGGTCGCGCTTATTTGTGTACTGCAAGTCATGCCTTTGTTCAATTGACAATTTTTTCATGTGCTTGGTTAATCTTTCTCAAATCCATGTAATAATAAAATATTCTCGGGTATAGTTTATCAGTCACATTTTAGGCCATTTCTTAAAATATCAAAGATTGATATCGTCCATTATTCCAAACATTAAAACACACAGATCCATTTGAAGCAAAAAACAGAGTTTTATAAGAAAAGTTCCCATCAAAGCGATGGTGGCGCGCTTTTTGGCTGTGCTAGAACTATTTTGACAGATTACACTAAACCCCAAACATAATTTATACAGCCTTTACAAAGATGTATAAACTTTATAACTGTACTTAATAAACTTGACGTGATTGCAGTTGTCAAGTATCCATAACGAAATTATATTCTAAAAAGTATCTGTTGATGTCGGTCCGTTCCAACATATTATTGTGTGCATATTTAAGGTAATAAAACAGCCGGTACCATTTGATTGGAGAACGGGACAGTTAGGATGGGCTAGACCCGTTGAGACATACATTATCAAAGTGCACCATCGCAAAATAACTAGCACTAACTCTTTGTTAAACATATTTACTGTTTAAAATGGTATCTATAAAATATGATAGTTAGCCACAGTAATTTAGACCAATATATATATATATATATATTTATTTGAAGATAGACACAGTTTATCTATACTTTTATTCCCCTTGAAAAAATATTAACACCACTTTCACAAAAACTTCTATCGAACATAGCCTCAAAATGGCGACTGACGAATCTAAACCATTTGATTGAACATGACGGTAAACAAGTTTTTTTACAATGATGCGGACACACAGTTGATGAAAATACTTTATTCAGTTAAATATTTCAAAATATGATAAAATAACCATAAAATCATTTTTGCAAGTAAATACGATGTCCATATTAAAAGGTATCAATGTGTGCACTATATTACACAATCAGTAACTTTCCAAAACAAAAAATAAGTACTTTTAATTATGTTTAAAATATTTTTTCGAGTTGGACAAAAAGAAATTATTTAAAAAAATGAAATAGTATGAGAAAACTTAGGTTTATGTTATTTTAAATGTAATATATAACAGGTAATTAAAGATCTTTACATTTATAACAAAACTGTGATCCTTTACAAGTGTTGGCGACCCAAAACCTAAACATATGATTTTCGAACTGTCATCCAGGTAAAAACCTGTCGTGAATGGAACATAAAAACATTTTAATCATCTAATGAATTAACGTGAAACCAACATTGAACAGTGATTGGTGGATTTTTTTTCTTTTGTCAAAGAAACTTTTTGGAATTAGTAAGTTTTAGGTCTTATTTTAGGCGATTTTTTTATTTCTATGGTATGAATATATTTTATCCACTTTTTACTAACACGAGGAAATAGAATCATCACCCTGGGTGTCCTTGAGGTAAAGCGCTACCTAGTATCAGGATCTGATGTTCGTGGGTTCACACCCAGAAGGGGTCGACAAGCTTTTCTTGGGCGATGACAATTTGTGACACTAATTGGGCGATGTTGAACCCTGTAATTAATATGAAAATAGCATTAATACGGCCAAAAGTCTGGTTGACCTAATTACAATTAAAACTCCACAGGACCACCCTAAACAGCTTCTTGGGAGTTACACTGAAATTACCTGCCTACTGGTTTGTTAATTAGGAAAAGTTATTGATGGTTTTTCTGGTAATTAAACTTATAAACACATTTAATTAGAGGCCGTCCTGAAATGCTGTGCACCTGACTTTTTGATCGAAGGGAATTGAGTATGTTTTAATTTTTCAATGAAAGGGAGTTGGAAACCATCTTATGTTTTCTATTAATGTTATGGGGAGACAAAATAAAAATAAAAATTGTCAGAAAATAAACATATTAGAAAACTTCACTTTACTTACTGCAATTAAGTATTCTAAAATTTATCATTTTCTTTATTTCTAATCCCAGATTCTGATTTTCAAATTATTGAAACAACAATTTACCAGGTGACCTGGCGGTCTAGGGGGTAAGGTGTCAGTCAGACTTCTATGCTGGTGGCCGGGGTTCAATCCTCGGTCCTGGCACAGATTTATCTGATTACCAAACCCTTTCTTCACCTCTGACAAGACATCTTGTGGGGAAAGCCAGGCCTCCACCGTGGTTCGGATTCCACGTTAAACTGTAGGTCCTCCATTTCATCTCACAATCACCCTACCATTACACATTAGCGTAAGTGCGTATAACCCGAACTGGTAGTAAGAATAATAATAATAATAACAATTTACCAAATATTAGAAAAATGATGCAAGATAGGAGAGGGCGGCGGAGACATAAAAGCTTACCTGTGATCTCTTATCTGGGCGATGTTTCGGTCAAATGATATAACAAAGCCTCATCCCTTTGTGTCTAAAATGTGTGAAATCTTATTGGATGTCGTCGTTCATTTTATTGCAGGCGTTAGACAAGATACGCTACGAGTCCTTGACCGACCCCTCTAAGCTGGAAAGTGGGAAGGATCTCTACATCAAGTTGATACCCAACAAGAACGACAGGACGCTCACCATCATTGACACGTAAGGCTCCTCTGTATATCTATACTATCGTAGAATTAATGGAAGGAGGTACAGGAAAGGTGGATAGAAACATTTGAGGGACTAACACAATATGACACACTTTACACTCCTAAGAGAGGTACTGGCTGCCTCTTGAAGAAGATTGGAAACCATCACCTCATTGTCCAGTGGCAGCAGTGTAAAATGTGAGCTGTGTTTGCTTGTGTCAGGGAAGACGGGGCTTGAATTCCATCTGGGTGTAGAGGGTGGATATTTCCTATTTATGATCTCTCATGGTCCCTTTTCTCAAATGCTGTTACATTTCCTCCGCGTTATATGTTCCTCATCCCTTACTAACTAGCACGGTTAAAATATGCTTAGTCAGGATGGCTACAGTAGTCCCATGGCTTCTTTGGTGCTGACACAGCTTACTTACGGCTTTGAAAATTTACCAGACCGAATTATGTATCCCTACGCCGAACCATATGATCAGTAAAAAC
Organism: Timema shepardi; assembly: GCA_902151425.1. Lineage (NCBI taxonomy): Eukaryota > Metazoa > Arthropoda > Insecta > Phasmatodea > Timematidae > Timema > Timema shepardi. The sequence goes on along the minus strand of CABFVX010003789.1, from coordinate 30,914 downwards.
ATGTTTAGCAGTTGTCACGTCTGACAGACAAAACTTAAGTGTATACCGAAGTGTTGACTGTCAGAAGTCAGCTGTGAGCTGTCAGTCAGCACCAAAGAAGCCGTGGGGCTACTGTAGTAAGACGCGCTACAAAGTACCTGGACCTGTAGCCAGTTTGAGTGACACCAATGGGGGCTCTAATGTTTTAGTTTACACCTTTTGAATGGTTCCCCTATAAATGCTCCAAATTTCAGCTTTCAAGGTCATGAAGAAATGTGAACATTTTCTATACATCAATATTTACCAACCAAACCCAACTTTAATAATAATTAGTAGATGCAGGGTGGGCTAGGTTTTGTTTTGGGATAGCTTGTCTCTATGGTAAACTCATGAAAAAAACTTGCAATTCATTACTTTTTTTTTGCGAAATTAAAAATGTTTTTTACTTTTAGGTTCATGCATCTCGGACATTATTACATTTTGTTATTTTTTTCTGACAAAACTAATCGTGCATTTATATTTGCATAGCAGAGTCAAAATTATTGAGTAGGGTGGGAGCTAGGCTAACGTTGCCCCCCACCACCCCCAACATTTTAAATAATAAATATTTGGTATTTGAAAACTTATGGTGCAAAACGCCATACTTTGGTTCTTTACATTGGCATTAATAGGAGAAGAATTGTAGATGTGTGTTTGTAGGGGGGGGCTTCGCTCGACCTTGACCCCCACCACTTTTTATATCTTGTTTCTTGTAAACACATTATGAGGCCATACTGGGTGCAAAATGGAATTTTAATATTTACATTATACAAAATAAGATTAATGGACTGGAAATTCCTCTTAACCTGCTTTCCCCCATCCCTCCCTCCCATAACATTGGTCTGGGACAAGGAAACCAAAAAAGTGCCAAATTGTGGTATATTTACGTATCTAATTTGAGGGGGTTGGATGGGAGCCAACTTGAGTGATCTGTGTAGGCCCTAACTAAACCCCTTCAGGTTTACAAGACAGAGAAACCTTTAATATTTTGAACGTGTTTGATGCACTGTAAAAAGAATAAAAGTTTAAATACTATCACAGAATGCTTTTGATACGGTCCTAGAAAAAAACCTCAAGAATAATATTTTGTAAAGTATTAAATTAGTGATTTAGTTTACTTAGAGATTTAAAAGATTTAGTGCCTTTAAGCGAACATTGCAAGAGTTTTTATAGAAATCTACGTTTATCTTGTGGTCCATTCTTGGCTAAATTTGTACAACGACAAGATACGAGGTGTGCATGCATAAGTTAACTTGTAAGAATGTACATTTGCACAGGTTTAAAATAGTTTTAACCATAGCCTTAATTGAAGTTAAAATCTTTAAAAGGGTTTACGCTTTATTTAAAGTATTAACAAATCAACCCTATTACTTTATTTATTTGACATAGTGTATTAAAATAGTTTCATCTTTTCATTTATTTGGGATATTCAACGTACACTTTCTGAACGGACGACATCCAGCCCCTCTTCGTTAATACATCACCGTTAAATGGGAAACACATTTCACAAATGATACATTCTTGGCCATTCTGGAAATCATACCTGGGACTTTATTATCCAGACGTAAAATATTTCTAGATTGCGTGATAAAAATGTAGATAAATTATCGAAAAAAATCAAATTTTAAATATCATCACTCAACTTACACAAAGGGTTGACCTGGTGGTCTAGGGGTAAGGTGTCAGACTTCTATGCTGGCGGCCGGGGTTCAATCCTCGGTCCCGGCACAGATTTATCTGATATTAGCGTAAGTGCGTATAACCCGAACGGGTAGTAAGACGCGGTGCTACTAATAATGATAATAATAATAATAATTAACTTTACACAAAATAATACAAATCAATATGTTATTTAATCTATACAAAGCAAGACAGAGGGGCCCACCTACAACTCGTGAATCTCAAAATAAATTATGTTAGTGGGTTTTAAAAAGAATCAAAGAAAAGTTGCCAGGTTCCAATGAATTTTTGTTCTTTTACTTCAAGGTCGTTTTACACGCTCTTCTATTCTTAAAACTCTTAATACCTCATCCACACTCACGAAGACAAGCCAAGTGGGGAAGAGTCATCCTTGTGGTACATTTGTTTTGTTTTCCACAAAACTGACACAGACCCGAGCGTTGGCGAGGGGGGAGACAACACTATCTATATACTCGCACTTGCTCAGGTCCGAGTCTGGATGAGTCACTCTTCTATCTGCATGTAAGCTCTCACATTGTTACCCGGCGGAGTGCCCATCACACTAACGACACTGGTGGTGAAACCTCCATCTCTGAACTAGATTTAGCGAGCGAACCACCAGACAAAATATACTCCCCACTAGAATGCGAGGGGCTGGACTGGACATGAAAACGTGCATTAAATATGTGGTAAGTTCTAAACCAATACAGAAATAACTCGCAGAAAATATCCCAGGACCACCCTCTTTCAGAACATACTCCTTCAGCTCAACATATGCACACTAAACTCTTCAGTTTCTACCCGCCCTAGTGGTGTAGTGGGCTACCGCGCTAGTCGTGTTGAGTTAGACTGCTGAGGACGGGGAGATCGAGGTTCGAATCTCGGCCGGGTGAACTGGGG
>CABFVX010003789.1:14658-28272 GCA_902151425.1 Timema shepardi | reverse complement strand
GGGGGGGGCGTTTCCTAAATGGTTGTCCACTCTCCCTCCACGCAAATGAGAGTTCACTTTCTCTAATTCAACCTTCCCAATTCCTAATACATTTGTGTGATTAGTACTTAAAGCGTATAACCCGAACGGGTAGTAAGACGTGACGCGGTGCTAAATATTATTATTATCATCATCTTCCATTTCTCAATCGCTAATGCAAACCGGCACACTAAATCTTGTTACTCACCTTCTCATTTAAAACTCAGGAGCATCCTAAATTTAAGCTAATAAATGAAAGTTATTGAATGGGGTACATTTTGTTATCCCTTTTGCGCTCGGTATATTTTCATGATTCTGATGTAAAACACTTGGGCCAATTCTTACATAATTTACCTGTGTATTTATGAACTCCTACCAAAAAAACTAATCAACATTTTGCAAGAAAAATTCACACTAAACATGTTAAAATTAGAAAAAAGTCATAATACAATAGTTGAATTGTAACAATATATTGAAATTTGGATATTTTAACTAAAATTTACAATTTAGTCAAAAAATCAATTGACTTTTTGCCTTTTGTCTTCATCATTTCTTTTAAAAGAAATATAATTTATTTCTGTAAAATTTGATATAAGGTCAGTGTCTGTAGTGTCAGTTTCTAAACTGTATCATTTTTAGTAAAAATGTGCATAGGCCTAATTACTTTTGGAAAAAAAGTACTAATATAATTACATTGGGCAATGAACTAATTTGAAACTGTTCATATGTGGCTGTCCTGTATACTTCAATAATGACCTTATCCTGTAACTTCAATAATGACCTTATCCTGTAACTTCAATAATCACCTTATCCTGTAACTTCAATAATCACCTTATCCTGTAACTTAAATAATCACCTTATCCTGTGACTTCAATAATCACCTTATCCTGTAACTTCAATAATCACCTTATCCTGTGACTTCAATAATCACCTTATCCTGTTAACTTCAATAATCACCTTATCCTGTAACTTCAATAATCACCTTATCCTGTAACTTCAATAATCACCTTATCCTGTAACTTCAATACTCACCTTATCCTGTAACTTCAATAATGAACTTATCCTGTAACTTCAATAATGAACTTATCCCGTAACTTCAATAATGAACTTATCCCGTAACTTCAATAATGAACTTATCCCGTAACTTCAATAATCACCTTATCCTGTAACTTCAACAATGACCTGATCAAATATTAACACAATATTTGTGTTATTTAAAATTTTCACATGAGATTTATTCATTTAAGTCTTTTATCCTGAGCTAATGACATAACACACCCATTAAATTGCACTTGTATTTACAAGAGTACTTAGAGGCTTATAAAACAATTTCCTAGGTTCTTAAAACTTAAAAAAATTAATTCTCTTGTAAATTATAGACCCTGTAGGTTTAGAAGGAATGTCTTAAACTCGACTGCTCACACTACCAGGATACATTTAAAAATAAAGATACCACCCATCTCAAGGTTATTTTAAAAGTAGCTTTGTCATTGATTATTGCTAGATTTTTAGTAGGTACATCAACTAGGTGAAATATTTTAATTTGGTTTGTTCACTGTCAGAAGTACCAGGCTTGGCCCAGGGTATCCTCTTCCTACCCAGTGTTTAATAAACCATCAAAATCTTTAAAAAAGTAGAATAAAAATCCCCCATTGAAGTGCACAGGGCTAGTTATTTTAAAATTTGAGTTTGCTATCTGTGGTTAATATATTGTGCAATACTCATGACCGATAGATATGTGCATGAATCTTATTGACCCAAAAATAGTAAGGGTGGAAGAGGATGACTGGCATTTGGGGTCCCTGTTCACCCCTTCCATTTTGTGTTTGGGACTGTAGATGTGAATTTAGTCATAACCCCTTTGGGAAGCACATGACTTATTGTGGTTTAGCTACCATTATTTGCTAGGTTTGTGAGGCAAGAGTGCAAGGTTCTTATCTTTCTGCAGACATTATGTAATGGTCATTTAACCAATCCTGTCAGTTGATAATACAATTATTGTGCTTTGAACGTTTAATAAGTGCTTTAACCATTAGATTTCCTTTAGTAACTTTGTACTCTACATAAAGTATAAGGAAGGTTGTTTAACCAATACGCATCCATTTCTTCATTTTTCAGATAAATTTAAGTAGCATTTTAATTAAATATTGAAATTTTTGTATTTTGCAGAGGGATTGGAATGACCAAGTCTGACCTCGTCAACAACCTAGGAACCATTGCCAAGTCTGGAACAAAGGCCTTTATGGAAGCTCTACAAGCCGGTGCCGATATCTCTATGATTGGCCAGTTTGGTGTGGGTTTCTACTCTGCCTACCTGGTGGCTGACCGAGTCACGGTATCTTCAAAGCACAACGATGACGAGCAGTACCTTTGGGAGTCGTCTGCTGGAGGGTCCTTCACGATCTGTACAGATCCAGGTGAACCTCTTGGTCGCGGCACAAAAATTACCTTGTACATCAAAGAAGACCAAGCTGAGTTTTTGGAGGAAAAGAAGGTCAAGGAAATTGTGAAGAAGCATTCACAGTTTATTGGGTATCCCATCAAGTTGCTGGTAGAGAAGGAGCGAGACAAGGAGTTAAGTGATGATGAAGAAGAGGAAGAAAAAGAGAAGGATAAGGTAGAAGGTGAGGAGGGTGAAGAGTCCAAACCTAAGATTGAGGATGTAGATGATGATGAAGATGAAGACAAAGAGAAGAAGAAAAAGAAGAAAACTGTTAAGGAGAAGTACACAGAAGATGAGGAATTGAACAAGACCAAACCAATTTGGACACGCAACCCTGACGATATCAGCCAAGAAGAGTATGGAGAGTTCTACAAATCTCTAACAAATGACTGGGAAGACCATCTAGCTGTGAAACATTTCTCTGTGGAGGGGCAACTAGAGTTCAGGGCACTTCTGTTTGTGCCAAGGAGAGCACCGTTTGACTTATTTGAAAACAAGAAGCGCAAGAACAATATAAAGTTGTATGTCCGTCGTGTGTTTATCATGGACAACTGTGAAGACCTGATTCCAGAGTATCTGAACTTTGTCAAAGGAGTTGTAGACAGTGAAGATCTTCCTCTGAACATTTCTCGAGAAATGCTACAGCAGAATAAAATTCTCAAGGTGATCCGCAAAAATTTGGTTAAGAAGTGTTTGGAATTATTTGAGGAATTGGCTGAAGATAATGACAACTATAAAAAGTATTATGAACAGTTTAGCAAGAACCTGAAGTTGGGCATCCATGAAGATAGTACCAACCGCAAGAAGCTGGCAGACCTTCTCAGATACCCCACATCAGCTGCTGGTGACGAAATCTGCTCTCTAAAGGAATATGTTGCCCGCATGAAAGAGAACCAGAAGCACATCTATTACATCACTGGTGAAAGCAAAGATCAAGTGGCCAATTCTTCTTTTGTAGAAAGAGTGAAGAAGCGTGGATTTGAGGTTGTGTACATGACTGAACCAATTGACGAGTATGTTGTCCAGCAGATGAAAGAATATGATGGCAAACAGCTGGTGTCTGTTACCAAAGAAGGATTGGAGTTGCCAGAAGACGAAGAAGAGAAGAAGAAACAAGAGGAGTATAAAACAAAGTTTGAGGGTTTGTGCAAAGTTATGAAGGACATCTTGGACAAGAAAGTTGAGAAGGTTGTGGTCAGTAATAGGCTTGTAGAATCGCCCTGCTGTATTGTTACTTCACAATATGGCTGGACTGCTAACATGGAGAGAATTATGAAGGCTCAAGCTCTGCGCGATACATCTACCATGGGTTACATGGCTGCAAAGAAACACCTGGAGATCAACCCAGAACATCCTGTAATGGAAACTTTGAGACAAAAGGCTGAAGCAGATAAACACGATAAGGCTATTGGAATGACCAAGTCTGACCTCGTCAACAACCTAGGAACCATTGCCAAGTCTGGAACAAAGGCCTTTATGGAAGCTCTACAAGCCGGTGCCGATATCTCTATGATTGGCCAGTTTGGTGTGGGTTTCTACTCTGCCTACCTGGTGGCTGACCGAGTCACGGTATCTTCAAAGCACAACGATGACGAGCAGTACCTTTGGGAGTCGTCTGCTGGAGGGTCCTTCACGATCTGTACAGATCCAGGTGAACCTCTTGGTCGCGGCACAAAAATTACCTTGTACATCAAAGAAGACCAAGCTGAGTTTTTGGAGGAAAAGAAGGTCAAGGAAATTGTGAAGAAGCATTCACAGTTTATTGGGTATCCCATCAAGTTGCTGGTAGAGAAGGAGCGAGACAAGGAGTTAAGTGATGATGAAGAAGAGGAAGAAAAAGAGAAGGATAAGGTAGAAGGTGAGGAGGGTGAAGAGTCCAAACCTAAGATTGAGGATGTAGATGATGATGAAGATGAAGACAAAGAGAAGAAGAAAAAGAAGAAAACTGTTAAGGAGAAGTACACAGAAGATGAGGAATTGAACAAGACCAAACCAATTTGGACACGCAACCCTGACGATATCAGCCAAGAAGAGTATGGAGAGTTCTACAAATCTCTAACAAATGACTGGGAAGACCATCTAGCTGTGAAACATTTCTCTGTGGAGGGGCAACTAGAGTTCAGGGCACTTCTGTTTGTGCCAAGGAGAGCACCGTTTGACTTATTTGAAAACAAGAAGCGCAAGAACAATATAAAGTTGTATGTCCGTCGTGTGTTTATCATGGACAACTGTGAAGACCTGATTCCAGAGTATCTGAACTTTGTCAAAGGAGTTGTAGACAGTGAAGATCTTCCTCTGAACATTTCTCGAGAAATGCTACAGCAGAATAAAATTCTCAAGGTGATCCGCAAAAATTTGGTTAAGAAGTGTTTGGAATTATTTGAGGAATTGGCTGAAGATAATGACAACTATAAAAAGTATTATGAACAGTTTAGCAAGAACCTGAAGTTGGGCATCCATGAAGATAGTACCAACCGCAAGAAGCTGGCAGACCTTCTCAGATACCCCACATCAGCTGCTGGTGACGAAATCTGCTCTCTAAAGGAATATGTTGCCCGCATGAAAGAGAACCAGAAGCACATCTATTACATCACTGGTGAAAGCAAAGATCAAGTGGCCAATTCTTCTTTTGTAGAAAGAGTGAAGAAGCGTGGATTTGAGGTTGTGTACATGACTGAACCAATTGACGAGTATGTTGTCCAGCAGATGAAAGAATATGATGGCAAACAGCTGGTGTCTGTTACCAAAGAAGGATTGGAGTTGCCAGAAGACGAAGAAGAGAAGAAGAAACAAGAGGAGTATAAAACAAAGTTTGAGGGTTTGTGCAAAGTTATGAAGGACATCTTGGACAAGAAAGTTGAGAAGGTTGTGGTCAGTAATAGGCTTGTAGAATCGCCCTGCTGTATTGTTACTTCACAATATGGCTGGACTGCTAACATGGAGAGAATTATGAAGGCTCAAGCTCTGCGCGATACATCTACCATGGGTTACATGGCTGCAAAGAAACACCTGGAGATCAACCCAGAACATCCTGTAATGGAAACTTTGAGACAAAAGGCTGAAGCAGATAAACACGATAAGGCAGTTAAAGATTTGGTCATGCTTCTTTTTGAAACGGCTCTGCTGTCTTCTGGATTTGCTCTCGAAGAACCTCAGGTCCATGCGGCCAGAATCTACCGAATGATCAAGTTGGGTCTTGGAATTGACGAAGAAGACCCACATCTGGTAGAGGAGGAAAAAGTAGATGAGGAAATGCCACCACTAGAGGGAGATGGGGAAGATGCATCTAGGATGGAGGAAGTTGATTAGATGGAAATAGTGCAATTTGGACTCAAAAGTGAGATTAAATGTGGATCATCTAAAGCTTTAAGATAACTTTTTAAGTTTTTATGTGTTGTATTTGGTCAAATCATTTTAATGAGAAGTGTGAATCTGAATTTCCGTATGAATGTCTTCTGTATATTTATTGTTATTAAAAATGCTCAGCATTTGTGTAAACCCTTGTTTCATCATTCTACTCTTTTTCACTGTATATGTATTTAATTAAACAATTCACCAATAATTGCCACGTATATTTTTTATTGATTGGCAGCCATTTAGAGCTTTAATAAAATTACGACTAACCTGTGCTTCTTTAGTGTTAGGAATAATTGCACTGGCCGAACATTACTGATCAAGGTTACTAATTAACTTACACCTCTAATTGAAAATAATATTTTCATCCTAGCACACTCGGAAAGACGACTTGACAATGATGGGAGAAAGGGTTTAGGTAACTTGACAAATCTCTAGTCATGTTTCAATTTTTAAGATTTGCTGGTTATAATTAATTCACATATATCGATTGTAATAAATAAATGCCTCAGTGGTGTAAGTTGATGAAGGCACTAGTTTCGTGTGGAGCGATGGGAAGATCGAGGTTTGAATCTTGGTCGGGTGAAATTGGGTTTTTCCCATATGTGGTTCACATGGTGGCTACAGACGGAAAATTCAGAGAATTTAACTAAAAATAAGGAAAATGATATATTAAAAAATGTCTAAAATATATAATTTTGCAACTAAATGCTAGAACTAAAGTTAATATACCTAATTTAAATAACATTTTACTTGAAATAATTTTTAAAACTTTTAGTAGATCCAAACTTTTTTAATATGTGATCAATAATGAAACAAATCATCCGCCATTAATAAAAAAGTCAAGTAAAATTGAAGAATGTTCTTGGAAAATTAAGGGAATTTAGTAAAACATTTTGTAACCACCCTGGTTCACTTCCTTTAAATTCAACCTTCCAAATTTCCAACATTTAGTATTTAAATGTAAGTTAAAAGAAAATGACCCAGTAGTGTAGTTGGCTAATGCGCTAGTCGGGCTGAGCTCGACTGCCGAGGACGAGGAGAACGAGGTTCGAATCTCGGTCGGGTGAACTGGGTGGTTTTCCACTCTCCCTCCATGCAAATGTGGGTTCACTTCCTCTAATTCAACCTTCTCAATCCATTAGAGTAATTAGTACTTAAAGTGTATAACCCGAACGGGTAGTAAGACGCGGTGATAAATAATAGAAAATGTGCACCTTTAATTAAAACTCCAATTGTATGGAAAGGATGAGTTACTAATAATAGCTTGTGATAGTAAATTTTGTTATATAGCTATTGGGATTATACCTTTCAGTTGATAAGTTTAAAGTATATTCTGGACGTTTTCTCAAAAAAGTTGGTAAATTCTCATGTGTAACAGCCTCTGGCAGGATTTTGGCTTAGAGAAGTTTAAATAGACCAGCACGATGGTCTAAAAATAAGAGTTGTCATTCTTAGTAACAGCAAGCAGTGGCTGCGACTTTTAGATTCACTTTATTATGGATTGTTGTGCCGAACACTGCTCCCATCAATAACCCGGTGCCTCGAGCTTAAAGGTTCTCAAACAGTGGTTCACTTTTAAATATACTAGATTGGCATTGACTAGTGACTTGGACCACTAAGCTATTCTTTTTTGTGCTGGACACAAAAATTTTCTTTATTCTTTTTGTCGTGAGTTCAGAATGTAAAGAGCGTATTGTCCGACTTGCCATGAAGAGATGTGAGAGTTCCACTAAGTGTAAAAGACATTGTACGGGAGGGAAATGAACGAGGTTCGGTCAGTACCCTGACACTGGTTGTTTCCCTTAGACCTTAAGATAAAATTTTTGTTTTGACTTTTTTTTATAATTTGACATTTTGTCTGTCGCATTAGTCTGCTTAAATGTTAACTATTCAACTAATACTTTTTAGTTTATAATAAATTCCGTTCAAATTTAATTTAATCACCATTTTTTGCCCTGACCCTTTAAACGTTTTAAATATTTTATTAAATTTTCTCTAAACCTTGCAGCTAAAAATAGGAGTATTGTATTAATTCAGAACGTTTGAGTGATTTTTTATTTTAATTTCTATAAACTCAAAATAATTTACAGCACTTGTGTTATTAAAATCGCTGCTCAAGTCACCCTAAAAACACCCCGGATAGCTTTTAGGGGCACTTATAACTAATACTTTAATTGTATGAACACATTAGAATAGGGTGTGTGTATGCTTGTAGATGCAAGAGCTCCACAACCACCTCTAGGTGCACTTATTTCGAGAAATCAAATAGGTATACTAAACCTCAAACCTTTTATAGGTCTACATCTGTTGCGAGACAGGTTTTAAACCTAAATATCAATACTAATTATATCATTCTAAGGGCCAGTTTCATAGTCAAATTTAGTACGCCTCAGGTGCGACGCTACGCTAAGTAGATGACACCTACCTAAACTCGAATGGAATGGGCCGTTCTCGCATAGGAAACTGGCCCATTCCATTCTGGTTTAGGTAGGTGTCATATACTTAGTGTAGCGCCGCACTTGAGGCGTACTAAATTTGACTATGAAACTGGCCCTCAAACGTTGTTTCCCCAAATTTTCAAACCAAACTATACCCTGGTTTGCTATTTATTTCCAACCGCGTCCTAGTTCCTATTCGCATTATACAGATTGATAGCTTGAATTCATCTTACTGCATAGTTTTCAACAACTATTGACATAGTAAAATGTAAGGTGGGTGTGTCTCACAAGAAAGGGGAGAGGACCTACTAGCGGCTGCACTTTTTTATGGTTTAGTTAAAGATGGGCAGTAGTTCACTGTGTCAGGGGTGAAGACCAGCTACACCCCAAACAGGGATGATCGCCCTAAGGCTATGGTCACAGTAGCACCTTATTAGGCCGAAATATTGTTCGGGCGTATTCGGACATCTGAAAGCGGTGGTCCGAGTCGCAGATATTTGACCCTCACGCGCGACTAGGTGGGTGGCACCACCCCGTATGAAAAGAGCAATTAAAAATGTTCTTACCCACTTGTCCGTGCAACCCTGGTGACTCCTTCCAGGTGGCTGACACCAACATAAGCGGGACTAGCAGTATTCTAGAATGTTCCTTTCGACTCTCATCATGTTTGGAGCCAGCAAGCTCTCTCCAGGAGTGTCAGTTGAGGGACTCAGTTGTTTCAGGCAAAAGGTGACCCAGATAACCATAAATGTAATCAGCGTAACTTGCAATAAACATTCTTCATTAATTAAGTTATTGATATTTTAACCCAGCTTAGATAATTCTTAATAAGCATTGCAGTTAATATACTAATTTAGTGATGAAAATCAACGACAGTTATGGTTTCGCACGTAAGAATTTGAACTTAACAAAATACTGGATAAGTGGGTAATTCGCAAATATGGACAGTACCACATGTTTAGCTCGATAAATATAAGTTGAAAAAACACTTTGCCCTTTGAGAAAAACGAAAAATTACATTAAAGATAAAGGGGGGCTGATGTGGCAACTCTGTACCTGAAATTTCATACAGTTGCTGGAGATTAAAACGTAGGTACAAATGCGAAATCAGTGTTGTGTAAGCCACTATGAATTACACACAGAATACTGGAATATGGCAATGACCCTGAGAGCATCTGACAGTCGAGTCGGACCTATAGCACGGCTGTATATGAGTTGCTTTTCCAACAGACGTCATCCGAATGTATGTGTTTCGCTGTTTGGAAGAGCGTTGTCGGGAGACAGGTCAAATGAGACCAGCGCCACTAGTGGATGCAGAACGGCCATGCAACGTACTAACAGCAAGTGTGGAAGGTGCTGTAATAGAAACCTTCCAACAGCAGCCAACGTGCAGCACAATCTTTGCACATGGACAATGGTTTGTTTTTCAGGTGTTGCCTGATGAGGATACCACCAATACCATCATATGGCATCCCTCCAGACTGATCTGCCTTTCCATATACAGTTTTGCTAGTGGCTACAGCAGCATGCCACGTATACGGACTTTATTGAGCACATTCTGTCAACTGATGAAATTATTTTCACACTAGAGGGAATGAATAACACCAATAACAATCACCTGCGCTCAAGCGATAACCTCCATGCCACTTGCGTCTGTGCGTATCAACATCGATTCAGCGTGAACTTAAAGGCAGAAAGTGTTGGAGATGCGATTGTGGGCTCCTATTTTCTACCATATAATTTGTATCCTTACAAATACGGTTTGTTCCATGCCATGGCTTTACCTGGGCTGATGGAGGACGTCCCATTGCTTGTGCAACAGAGTATATGACATTTGTGTTTACTTATAATCACCGGCGACTGTATTAAATTTCAGGCACAGCGTTGCCACATCACCCTTCTCTAACTTTAATGTCATTTTTCTCAAAAGTTATAGGAAGAAGTTTTTTTTTGCAAATAGTTTTTAGACTTATATTTACCCACCCAATCATGTGATACTGGCCGTATCAGCGAATTACCCCTCATCCTATATTATTTGTTTTGGTTTGTATCAGCACGTCTTGCCACCTGTTTAGATTATATGCATATATAATAATTACACCAATGGGGATGGTATAAGAATGGAAGCGTTTTATAGATGTTATACTCTCATTTCCATGAAAAGAAAGAGGGAAACTATGTAGGAAAATACGGACCCCAACTGTAATTAAAACCCCAATCTCCCCATCACCACTAGACCAGTCTAACACTAGAATGGTGCCTTAGACCGTTCAGCCATTAAAGTGGGTTTGTCTATATTAATTACACTTATGATGAATGGTTGCGGACCATGAAGGAAAAGGTGTTAAACTATATAAACAAAAGTAAAAGCAACTAAGTACACCCAACAGGAATGTGAGCCCCAACCTCCTCATCCCCAGAAAACTAGGATGTACAAACATGAAACATTTGTTCACGTGCCCACTAGTGCAGGTACGCCCTTCTTTAGAAAAATTATCTTTCTTCGTCTTCGGGTGTTAGGGTAAGTTAATGCTCCACTTATGCCCTTTGGTTGTGCCAGTTCTTCCTAAAATGGCCTTTAGGAAGCCACAAAATAAATACTTGTACACATTATGCATTTCTTTTCATGCATAGTTTTATATTTGATCTGCTGAAGAACTGTCAATTCTGATGCGTAGTATGTAGTAATTATTGATTTACATTCATTCTTAACCCTCACTTTTTCTAAGGTTGTACCAACTTTATTCTCTTTTAAGCCATTTATTACGGTAGACGTGCATATATATAATTCTTTATAAATAGGCCCAATGTTAATGTGTTTGTGAGCTCCCACAACATTCAGTAACTTGGTAAATTATTATTAGTGTACCAGGATATCTCAAACTCTTTGAATAAAATAGCTGAATTGTAGTAATCTTTCAAAGAAACAAGCAATGCCAATTTTAATGGCTATCGCTTATGACTGCATTGAGAAAGTACGGTGGATCAGTGACCGATTCAGTTCTCATGTGATTGTGTTACTCATTGCTAGCTAACTTGTCCTTCACACAAAACCTTTCATATTAAACTCGTGCTATTGATCTGTGAGCTCTCTCGTAGTTTTTTTTCATAATAAAGTTTCATCAATAATCTGTGAGTTAGATGAATGGTCAAAGTATAATTTTTTGTTCTTAATTTTCGTTGTCAGTACGATTTCAAAGTGTAACATTATCTTACGTTTTCGATTGAATTAACTTGGTTAGTATTATCTAAGTGGCTTATATATATTTTAAAACTATATTAAAAAATAATTGAATGACTAGTTCTAACCACATTATTTTGTGGTTTGGAAACCTTTCATATTCAGAATACTATTATGCATGTTAATTTTTAATACATGTTTTGTTATTCGCGTTTAGAATACATGTTGGTTTTTCAATTTTGATTAGCCCAAAGTATCTAGTTAAATACTTTCTAAACGAAATTACCTTACAAATAATTATGTTTCTATTACCTTACCTGTTTCGTATGTGATTACGCTTCGCTATTGAGTGTAATTATATTCCTTAAATATATATTCCAATAAAAACAATATGGTTAATCGCCATGCTAGCCGTACAGGAGCCTAATTAAAAATTAAATTAACTATAAGCCTACCTACTCAAACTAAGCTTATCCTTTCAAATATAGAAACTCAAAGAGAAATAAAATAATAACTAAACATATTGGAAGGTCAAACACGCAAACAATTTGGACTTTGGTACGAGCTGAGGGCTGGATAATAAACCTACAAGCACATTTCTGATTAAATTTAATAAAACAAATATTATAGTTAATTTTTTTTTTAGAAAATTCACCCAAGTCAACTGATAACGTTTAGTCATTGTGCAGATGTTTATTAAATTAAACCTGTCGATGTATTGGTTAGTTAATCTATTTATTAATACTCATTAACTACCTACAAGTACTACACCTTTATTTTTTAAGTAACAAACCTAATGCTTTTAAATAAGTAATTACCTAATTATCATTTTATTAACCTGATTAAAAAAAACTTTGATAGTCTTTATACAAAACAGCCAGAAGTAGATTGTTAAAAAAACACCTTAAATGCATAGGAAAATGTTTAGTACATGTCAATATTTTTTGTTGCAAAATATTTGGTATGTGTTAAACAAAACAAAAAAAAAAATCCCAACAAAGCTCTCATAGGCGAATAAATAAAAGTTTTAATGTAACTTTTTTCTTAATAATATTTTAGTTGAAAGGAATTGAAGGATTTGGACAACCTATTAGAAAAACATTATCGTATTTAGGACCATGCTTTAATTTAGCAATTAAGTGAGTTTTCTAAGAATTTTTTTTAACATCATCACAACATGTGGTTTTTTATCATCAAAAATTTGCTTATAATGTTTTGTATATAAATACTAGAAAATTAATTATAATTTGTCAGAGGGAAACAATTAAGAAAACCTCCCTTCGTCCCTATTTGTAACCATGTATACATTGTAAATTACGAGAATAGTAAGCTACAAAAAGGGGGCGGAATTCATTGCTTGAAGATTCTCGTCAGTTTCATTTGTCATCCTCTTGGTTCCCTTTTCACTTTGGCTTCTCTATTCTCCTCCAACACCACATCTTAAAGCTTTATAAATATTTATTTTTCTTTGTACCCTTGTTAAGATTCCCCTAATTAGCAAAGTAGATAATCAATACTTATAAACATATCCCACTTTACAATTCTGTAAGCAATTACCTCTTAAAAAATAATTATTCTCGTGGTTCACGTCTGTTGGCAGCACTTATTGTAAACTCCACGTCTTCTACCAACCCAATACGAGGTCAGTTGGTTTAACCGAAACCTAACTATCCCAAATAAGTTGTAAATCTTATTTTTATTTTTAGGATTTGGGCTCACACAACCGGCGGTCATCATGTTGAAAAGGAAACAAAACTCCCAGAAAGCCGGTAAAAAGAGAAAGTTTGAAGCGAAAAATGAAAAGATTCTCAAAAAAGAAAAGCTCGAGCAGCAAAGTAGGGTGAAGACTGAAGAAGAACAAAGGCAAGTCTATAGGCCTATAGACTCCGAGCCGATCTGGTTATAGTTGGTTGGTGACCTGGCGGTCTAGGGGTAAGTTGTCAGACTTCTGTGCTGGCGGCCGGGGTTCAATCCTCGGTCCCGGCACAAATTTATCTGATTACCAAACCCTTCCTTCACCTCTGACAAGACATCTTGTGAATGTGGGGAATGCCAGGCCTCCACCGTGGTTCGGATTCCACGTTAAACTGTAGGTCCTTCATTTCATCTCACAATCACCCTACCATTACACATTAGCGTAAGTGCGTATAACCCGAACGGGTAGTAAGACGCGGTGC
>CABFVX010003788.1:56166-77980 GCA_902151425.1 Timema shepardi | reverse complement strand
GATAAGGTCGCTACCTACATGCTAGACAAGGAGGGAGACAGAGAGAACAAGGAGCGCAGATACAAGGGTCAACAACGAGAACACGCTGGTCCCGCTGCCAGACTATAATCTTGTTACACTATACTACTTCTCTAGCCAGTGACGTGGCGGTGCTCGCTACGTAGAGGGACCTTGAAAACGGTCTTAAGATCCAAGTTTTAATTACCGGTAGCAGCCGTAAGATAGCGGGTTCGTCTCGCCAGTCTTCTATAATGCATTTATGACCTAAGTTTACTTGGATGACATCTTAAAAAGTTACTAAAAATAGTCCATAATATATCCCTACGCCAACAGCTGACATCTGTCACTTTGGATAACTGCAATGAAAACAGATGGCTATCCGTGAATGTGATAGTTAATTACAGTAATTTTGGCCGGTATTATTTATATATTTATTGGAGGTCGGACACAAAAGATAATTTATCGTTTTATTCCACTATTATTCTTTAGACAGCCACTCAATTAACGAGGATCCACTAGTTATTATTTGAAATTCGTGGTTTTAGTTATTTTCATTATGCTTTTACACATAATATAAACTGGCCACGTGGTGTAATGGTCAAAGCACCTGGCTACGATCCTTGGGATCCCGGGCTCAATTCCCGGCTGGTACCTTGGACATTGCTCCCTTAAGGGGAATCATACCAACGTTCACCAAGGTTTGGTTAGTTACGTATAAGTTGGGTTAAGTCTCACAATTTCATGGTAACTAATATCACATAATCTCATTGCGGGTACGACGGTAGACAACCTCCATAGGTGTGACCTGGGTAGAATTCTGTGCCCCCAGAGAAGGTAATAGTCTACATACAGGCGGCCGAACCTCCCAGTCATATATATCATATGACAAAAATAAAAACATGATATAAAGATTATTAGCAGGATGGCAACCCGACATTTATGGACTTCCAAAACATTATATATTGTTATTCGCACCGCGTCTTACTACCCGTTCGGTTTACACGCACTTACGCTAATGTGTAATGGTAGGGTGATTGTGAGATGAAATGGAGGACCTNTAATGTGTAATGGTAGGGTGATTGTGAGATGAAATGGAGGACCTACAGTTTAACGTGGAATCCGAACCACGGTGGAGGCCTGACATTCCCCACATTCACAAGATGTCTTGTCAGAGATGAAGGAAGGGTTTGGTAATCAGATAAATCTATGCCGGGACCGAGGATTGAACCCCGGCCACCAGCACAGAAGTCTGACACCTTACCCCTAGACCGCCAGGTCACCAACAATATATAAATTTGGATAAATATCTCGCTTGTATTAATTTAAAATAACTAATATATTTTTTGTATAAATGGTGGGTCTCTATCATTGGAGTGGATGTCCTAGTTTGTCAAATACTGAAATACTAAACCTTTGTTCACACACTATTCTTTAAATTAGTCCATCCTTTTTACCAGATTGTAATTGGGAAATAACAAGATTAATATTTCGTACTATGAGAAAAAATGACTAACAGGTCTGATTTCAATTTCAATTCATTTTCACTAAACAAGTTAATATTAAATTGTTCAACAGCATATATAAATATACACAAATAAAGATGCTATATGGGAATCTGAACCTTTGTTAGAGTGCTTCACCACTAAACAATTTTTGTGTTATATTTTACTGTAATAATATACTATTTATCTCGTAGTAAGGAAAACAACCTTAATATCTACGTTCACGAATTCTTACATGTCATGCTATCAGCCAATGTAGCTTTTGATGGATATTATCAATACTTATAGAATAACAAACACTATTAAATTTATAAATCAATTTTGACACCAGAAAAAAAAAATTCTTAAAGAACCTTCCTATTCGAATTTGACTGATTTTTTTTCTTTACCAATCGTAAATGAAACATGGCTATCTACTTATTTAGTTTATCACTCTAATAACTTTTTGTTGTTCGCATAACTTCCTAACCGTTCGAGCTACTACAGTGGGAATGGGGAAGGTACAGTTTTAACGGACATGTATCCCAATTTGCATAGAGAGCAAGTGGAAAACCATTTTGAAAAATACACCTTCAGTACACGCGGCCGGGGTTCGAACTCTAGCCTCTGACTTATTGGAAATCCATTCTAAAACAAGTGAAACACGGTAGGCTGTTAGACCATTTAACCACTGAAGTTGTTAACTGTGGTAGTTAAATATTGTAAATGTGACTTATTTGTTTATTCAACCAGCCTAGTAGGTTTGGTTATTACTATAGCAGGTGAAATTCCAACGCCTGAGAGAATGTTTAGTGTTTTTTACGGAGTAGGACATTAATGTCCTATTTCGGCAAACATTATATTATTTCAAAATGTGGTCGCCGTTACCCCATTGTTTATCAAGTTTTATGTTTAGAAGACATCGCCAAAGAAACCCTCAATTTTTCTGTCGGTGTATGTTTTTGTATGTGCGCAGATTATAACTCCAGAGGCCATAACTCGAGAATATCCCTCGCACAGCCTTGATACGGCCAGCGCTACATAAATCATGATATAATGTTAGATCCTGATCAATACAAAAGAAAGATGTGGGGAAATTTTACAACGGAAACAATATGGGTTATTGCGTTTTATAACGACTAGATGGAAAAACTGCCTTATGAATAGCTATTAATATATTACATGATTGTAGCTTATACTGATTAGTATTCGACTCCTTAGCTCAGTTGGTAACGTGTCTGTCTACTGGGCTAAGGGCCCCGAGTTTGATTCCCGGAATGGCCGTAAGTTTATCATTTATGAAATGTGCGTTTACCCTTTCACATTGATAAATTAACGACTGGGCACTTGGTGTTATGCTGGTCCTAGTCGTAAGTTAGATTATAAGGCATATGAGAGGCCTAGCAAGCCGGTAGTGGGGAATATATGGCTTTAATAAGAAACTGACCACAGGCTGGAAACTGTAATGGATGTAAAAAGCGTATAATGAATTAGTACCTAGTAGGAAACACTAAAAAAAAAAATATTTCGGTTATTATGTGCAAAATTTGGAATTTTTCAAATTGTTTTCTAGACCATTCTCCATGCAAATGCTGGTATAGTTCCTTTAAATTTGACCTTCCTCAACCCTACGAGACTAGGGTAGACAAGATATGCGTATAGCCCGAACTGGTAGTAAGATGCGGGGCTAAACAAATTAGGATTGAATTCAAGTTTGGATGAATAGAGTTTTATGATAAAAAAAAATTTATTCTAAGATACTTTATGGAATATGTCTGTAGTATTTTAATTAAATATAATTAATTACACTATCACAAGTTGGACAAATGAGAGAGCTTTATCTTGTTTGATTTTCCTATGACTAGGCGGTAGGGGTACGAAACCCATAATGACTCTCATATAATGTTATTTTTATTTTAACGATTTCCCAATATCCCTCCACTAAATATAGGTTTCGTTTCCTCTAAATTATACCTTTTTCATCTTAATTACATTAGTATAAATGTGCGAATAAGCCAGGCTGGGTTATCAGATGTGGTGCTTAATATCTATATATGAAAAGAGAAAAGTCCTGGCTCACTGACTGATTCGTCAGCGCCCAGCCCAAACTCTTGGACCTATCAAGCTGAGATTTTGCACAGAGGTTCCCTTTATGATGTAGACAAGGAATAAGGCCGGATTTTTGAAATTCCAACGGGATAGGGAATAAAGAGGATTTATATGATTGATATACCACAGTGGGTAACGGGCAGAGTTGGGGGGGGGGGAGCTTATATACTTATTATATCATAGTGGGTTACGGACAACTCCGTGCGGGACCGCTAGTATATATATATAAATATATATAAAATTATAATGGTATTGGGAAGTTATTTCACTTTAATTGAAGATAATAGTGCAGTATCATCCACATACTTAAACAATTAACACAACGTGATATCTTAATACACATAATTTACACACATTAATATTATAATGGATCTTATTTTGGAATGTTTTTTAATATATACCTTTTGCTAGTGCAACTGTTTATTTAGACCTGTACTGGGTGCTATTAATCAAATAATAATAATAACAAAACTCACTTTGGTGGCCACATGGACTAAGGCACCACTCTCACTGTAGAGTAGACTGTTGATGATGGGGTCATCAAGGTTCGAATCGTGGTCGGGTGTACTGAAGGTGTTTTTTAAAAATGATTTTCGAATCTCCCTCCACGCAAATGCGGGTATATTTCCTATTAATATAAACTTTGTTATCCCTAATACCATTGGTGTAATTAGTAAATAAGCGTATAATACAAACGGGGGGGTGGGGTAAAAGAAATATAATTAAAAATAACAAAGATAATGGTGATTACAAAAGTAACGGAGGTTTTAAAAATGTGGGCCGCATCTTGCTAACAATCTGGACGAACCGTTCACTAGCCCTAAGGGAGGCAGAATTTATTGGCTGTGAATACTACCCCTACCCTTAAATGTAGCAAACTTACCTTGAAGGGCTACGAATGATATAGGGTATTACTGTATCTGGTCAAGGTAGCACTGCTACCTTTCAGGATGAATGGAGTGTACATTCATTTATGTAAAGGGAGAGAGGGTGAATATATGGGTAGGGGGGGGACACCCTCATTGAAACCAACCTTAATTTGATCTTCAACCTTTCCATTAATGGCAAACCGATGGGACGAGACAGATGACTTTGTCCTCTTAGTTGCCTCCTGATTGCAAACAGTCCAGATTCCAAACAGGAAATTAAATTTTCTAGATTTAGAACAAGTAAGAGGGCAACTTACGGTGATATCTTCGTGAGGGTGTAAGGGGCGTTGGGCAGTACCCGCTGGCCACTAAGCTTTACGCCTAGCCTAACGAAGCCTAAGCTTGCCTAACCTAACCTAACCTAACATAACCTAACATAACCTAACCTAACATAAGATGCATGTAGTTTAGTTAGACTCAGACTGACAAGGCTGAAAGGCCCCACAACTGCTAGTCACCATGGTTCACCCCTAGTGTCTAATTAGGGGTGGGATGGTATAGCAAACACGGCTTGTCCACAATATGGACTCCTCATATGTCGAAACTAAATGATCCCCTCTATATACCCACGTAATTGGAATCAGGATAACACCATACTCTTGCATACCGATGCGGGTAGTAAATTTGTTAGTAAATAATAATTAAGCTTTTCAAAGTACTCGAAAATTCGTTTCCAGTCGAGTATTAGTAGCTGCTTGAAGATTTTTACAAAACTCAAAAAATTGGAGTACTCCAAATTTTTACTAGTTTCTTCGGAAACTCCTAGTTTAATAGATACCCTCAATATTTCCTTTTGTATAATTAAATAAAATAGTACAATTATATTAAATTTACTTGAAAATTTTATTTTGTGTGATCATATATTTTTGATCAAAAATGTATTCTAATTAAATTATGTTTGTGCTTATTTATGGTTTATGCCTAAACCAATAAAAATAATTCCATTGGTAATAATTAATATTTCAAAAGGTCTCTATTTACTCGAACTGTTTATGTTTTCATTCAAACTGGACTCGAAGTGAAGAACGCCTGCTCGCACCCCCATTATTATAATGTCGGCCTACGGGGGCTGGTGCTAAATATATCTTGAGGACTGGCGCCATTGCATATTTGCAGCTTCCTATAATGTTTTAAATGTTAATCAAACAACCTTACCTTAATACATAACATTATTATTGCAGGAGTATTATTAAATTAATGGTGACCTGGCGGTCTAGGGGTAAGGTGTCAGACTTCTGTGCTGGGGGTCCTGGGTTCAATCCTCGGTCCCGGTACAGATTTATCTGATTACCAAACCCTTCCTTCACCTCTGACAAGACATCTTGTTAATGTAGGGAATGCTAGGCCTCCACCGTGGTTCGGATTCCACGTTAAACTGTAGGTCCTTCATTTCATCTCACAATCAACCTACCACTACACATTAGCGTAATTGCGTATAACCCGAACGGGTAGTAAGACGCGGTGCTAAAAACAATAATATTAATTATATTAAATTAATATTTGAATAGTATAGAATATTTGTAAATTGTATTTAAAGAAAAAGTTGCAATGATGTTAAACTGTTAAAAACTTAGCTTATTATTAGAAAAAAAATATTGTATGGCATTATTTTATATTTCATCGTATTACAAAATTACTGAATACTTATTACCATATTATTACTGTATTATTTTATTTGAAACATAAGGTGGCAAAGAGACAGGCGTATGACATCACGACTGGTGCCTTTGTGTATTCACGATATTCCTGCTTGGCACCAGTTAAAACTCCAGTATTTCGGAAAATAAACATTATTATTTTTTAATAATTAAGGACATCATACTACGCAGAAGGAAATAATTTAGAAATACTTGGAGGGGACCCAACCTAAAAACCTTAAATTAATATATATATATTTTAATTACAGCTGTTGTGAAAATGCAACATCGCCAGTTATATTAGTTAATGTATTGTATATCTGGGGTGAAAAAGGTAAATTGCATTAATATCTCATTCAAGGTTTGAAATAATACATTTTTGAAAACTTATCCGATGTTCTATATCGGTTGTGTTCTGTAGGACCAACAAATAAATAGAAGCGATTTCTCGGTAATGTAACCATGCCTGGATTTGTTTGATATTCATCTGCAGAAGACACTCCTTATGAAAGTATCGAGAATCAGTAGAACTGGCGCTGACAGTTCTGGGAACTAACTCGACAGCTTCTTTGTTGAGGCCTCAAAGTCTCTCATTACAGGTAGCAGCTAACTAGTAGCCCACTAACATTAGCGATCTGATGAAAAGCGATTAGAGGAACTGAAATACCTGCTCCGTGGACCTAGAGTAGGATCTTTGCTGCGAGAAACTTTTATAAATATAAACCCGGCTGGAGTCGACGGATCTTTCATGAGCGATACAAACTCGTAGCACGACTTCCTTCAAAGGAGAAGTAAAGAATTGGTCCCATGTTGATTGTGGCATGAGTGGTATTTGAATGTAACTTTCCAGGCAAAATTGACAGGCCTTTTCGCTCTCGATCATTGAAATTCTCGACTCAAAAAGTGCACGTTAAATACCTTAAATAAATTAAATTAACCTTGTCATAATATTATCTGTCAAAAGTGACTGTTAAATATCACAATATTTTACGTATGAATAGATTAACATAATTTATTAACGTTTGTAAACGTTAAAAAAATCTTCCTATCAAAATCGGACTGAACAGTCTGTGTGCCACTTGTAGGCTCTAACGGGCAAATAGCTACATAGTACAAGTCAGTAAGTGTGAAATATTTACAATTAAATACTATGATTACATCTGTCAGAACTTACACAACCTTGAGCCTGTGAACGAGTTCATGAAATCAGTCCCTTTTACTTTTGCAGCAGTCATAAAATGCCCAGTAGAGTCTTATTGTGGAGTTAAAATTATACATAACAATCCCTTAAGTTACTACAGCACCTCTACTGTATTGATGCCTCAAGTCGTGTCTTCTGTAGCTGTCGCTTGTGACAGATGATAGCTACGAGAAGAATAAAGTGACGGTTGTAACTTTCGCTAGCCAAAATGAAACCATAGAACTCTCTCTAGGCGATGTCTTTCCCCCGTTTATACCATCAGGTAGCATTAATAACACGATTATAATGGTAGGTAGATTAACTAAATCGAAGAACACTTTGGTTAGCTATTTTAAGATTATGGTAAGAAGGATATTTTATAAACTGCAGGTACATTTTTACTCTGCGGCCAAAACACGTTCGATCTCACTATATTTTGGAAATGATATCTCATAGTTGTTGATAATATCTATCTCAAGTGACACTTGTAGATCACATAACTCAACGTATGATTGCTTGAAAGTGGAGCTGGTAGTATTTCTATCTGTAGGCTAGGGTTATTTTCATGGAAATAGAACTCTATGTTGTCAAATTATTTACTATTCACCCAAATACAATAATTACACAAGTATTAAGTTAATAAGTATGTTAATTGAAAAATATCGTAATTAAAGATACAATTTAAAAAAATAATATTGCACCCCATCCTACCAGCCGTCCAAGATATCCACATATTTACACTACGAGAGTAGGGATGAGGATGGTTATAGTTTTGTTGGATAAATGCACCAGTATTTGCGTGAAAGGAGTGTGTGTAAGATAATTAGGTAAAGCACCCTCAGTAAATCTGGTTGGGAACACAACATTAACCTTTCCGTCTCGGGCAAACAAGACGAGTCTGACCTTTCATTTACGTGTCACCCTGGTTGTCAACTAATGTGCCTTTAGAGAACATTCACTAGGTCCAAAACTTAAAACAAAATACTTGTAAATTGATTCTGGGTGGGAAGAACATAATAGTAACAAACTTTGTCTAACATCACGCCCCATTAGTGGGGACAACCATACCATTCAAAACTGGCCTCCATTATGGTTTCAACAACAAGAGGTTACTGCTTACCAGAAAGTTGAGTTTGGAACTGAGGAAGAAACTGATGAAATGATACATTTGGAGCGTCAAACTAAATCATTCTTGGCCCCTGTATTAGGTTAAGTGACGGACCCTCTACTAAGGTATCCTCCCTCGCTTTTTTTTTTTAATTAAAAAAACTAGTAGATTTCAACAGTGTTTTTATTTTGTATATAAAACCAGGAAAATGTATTTGAGAGAAAATTAATTTTCTTAAGTTGTAAAAATTTCAATAAATGAAATAGAACTAAATTTCCAAAATTGTTTTCATAAACGTGGGTAAGCAATAAAATAAGATGCTGTTGACGTTCTTAAATTTTGTAACTAATTTATTGACTTAAATGCTACATTTATCTAGATTTCCTGTTTACGACTTTTGTGAGGTTCAAAGTAGAAACCAAGCCCTGTTTTATACAGCTAGTAAGGACAGTGAATTCAAACGTTGCTCGCTTATTGATGCTTTTTACCGGGGATTCAACCATTGCTAAGTTTATTGAAGGCTCTTTCTGTCAATTTAGCAAGAGATTAGGTTCAAATATGTAGACTATAGAAATAAGGAACAAAGTTTAAAAACCTGCGTTTATCATAGCTACACACACCAACCTAGGTGGCCCCCCGAGACCATCCCTCCCCATAGGGGCCTGTTGCACTGTGCGGATCTGAAGCTTGGACTTTTATAAAGATGGGAAATAAATACTTGGGGAACTTTGAAATGTGGTGCTGTAAAATACTTGAGAAGATTAAGGGAACAGAAAGATGGTCCCAATAAGAGTGGGTGAGAAGAGATCCATTTTGGATCAGATTATTCGGTGCAAAGCAGAAAGGATCGGGCACATCCTTATGAGGAGCTGTCTTCCGCACGACGTCATAGAAGGAAAGGTTGAGGGAAAGAGGAGCTTATGAAGGAAGATTCAAATATTAGATGACTTTAGGGATAAAAGTAAATGCTGGTATCTGAAGGAGGAGGCAGAGGGCAGGATGCATTGGTGGTCCAATTCTTGGACAAAAGGAATGGACTTGTCGTTATACCGAACACATAATAATAATTAATTAATTAATTAATTTTAATAATAAACCTATATCGGTGATTTAATGGTATTAGGAGCCACTCATGCATTAGGCTGGATGGCTCAAGACTGGAGATTCTGGATTGGAATCTTTGTCGAGTGTACATAGAGTGGCTTTTTTCAATTTTGTTTCTTATTTTCTACCTACGTGAATTTGGATACACTTCCAAAACATTTTACCTTCCTCCTTCATACAACACTAACAGGTGGTGAGACGCAGTGAAAAATATCACCAGAAAATGTTTAGTCCTTTTTCATACAATGTTGTATAATCCAATCTTATCTGAACGACCCAGAAATACAATCACGCATTCTTACCGTGATTTTGTATTTAAACACCTCCAATATTGAGGCCGTGCCTAACACGTTTAGATTATTATGAACATTCTATTTTTTATGGAAAAACTATAGGCCTAGGTTTTTTTAATTCAGCAGTTAATAGGTATATGAAAAGGTCTTACGGACCTTTTATTGTATTTTATTGTATTAATGTAGTAGGGTATTGACAGATAAACATTGATTCAAATGTTTAAGTGGTTGATACAACCATGTAAATAGCGTAAATGGCTTTCAACAATATATGTTCAAGGGATATGAATTCTAAGTTTCAGAAATCATCAGGATTTCCCTATAAAACATAAATATAATGTTGACGTTAACTTTAAAATGAAAAGGACTTTGGCGTAGTCTTAAAGTGAAAGTGTAGTTAAGGGCACTGTTTTTATCATTTTTTATATCAAACATATTTTTGGTCAAAAGAAATTATATTATTATCCAGTAGAGTTTAATTTTATTCACATAGTGACCTCTGTCAAGGGTATCCTGGAGTTTAATGACACCTCTTTATCTTCACTTTAAAAGTTATTATTATTATTATTATTATTATTATTATTAGCACCACGTCTTACTACCCGTTCGGGCTATACACACTTACGCTAATGTGTAATGGTAGGGTGATTGTGAGATGAAATGAAGGACCTACAGTTTAACGTGGAATCCGAACCACGGTGGAGGCCTGGCATTCCCCACATTCACAAGATGTCTTGTCAGAGGTGAAGGAAGGGTTTGGTAATCAGATAAATTTGTGCCAGGACCGAGGATTGAACCCCGGCCGCCAGCACAGAAGTCTGTCACCTTACCCCTAGACCGCCAGGTCACCTTCACTTTAAACGTTTTACATCTAATTCTGCCTACTCGTGACAGATTGATATATAACCACTATTGATATGTGTGAAGAAAATTAAACTGTATATAATTAATAGGACCTTTTTTATTTAGTTAAGGCAAAACATTTTTTCCTATAAAAACTGCAAAAAACACTGACATTAGCTTGAGTCTCCTACACACCCACCTTAAACACCTCTGACTGAGAAGGTACTTTCTAGAATACCTCTCACGAATACCTTCCCGAAGGCAGTATTGATGTCATCATACACAACGAACATCGTGGAGAAATATCTTGTAGCTAAACAATATGACCTCCAAGAGATCATTCACGGTTCAGAGATTTAGAACTAGAGCTCATTAGATCATCATCCTGCTCACTATCTCCCATCTGAACCTCAACTCTAAGTTGTGCCATATTGTTTTTATCAAAGAGCTATCGCCTCTTTATTGCTACGAAGAAACGCGTTAACTCAAAAATAGTTTAGAGTTCAAGAACTATTTTTAAAACGATATAACAAAACATGTACCGAGAGACAAGTGAACTCCAGGTTAGTGTTTGGTCTGCAAGTCCTGATTTAAATCTTGACTAGGTATATGGAGGGTGTTCCTTCCTAAATGGCTTACCTTTCTCCCCTTTTGAAAATGGGGATACACTTTCATATTTTAGCTTCCTCATCCCCATTCTAGTAGTGTAGTTAAATGTAAAGCTAAAACTACTATAGGGGCTGGACAGTAATCTAAGTACTAAATTAAGGAATTACGTTTAAGTGTTTCCAAAACTAATCGTATTTTAAGGGCACTGTCTATTTGAAGGTAAATACGCTTGCACCATGGTATTTACGATGAATTGAGTGCTCAATATTCCCCAATTTTTTTAAAATTGACTTCTGTGACTATAGTAAAAATTGATTTTATTTTTTAGAGGAAAGTTGGATCAATATTTCTAACTTGGACATTACGGCTATGGCATTTGGAATGAGACACCTTGGAATATTAACTAATTTCTTCTATTCATTAAAGGGGGTTCCCGTTTTTCCCCGACCAGTTCCATTTTATTTTGAAACATGTACCCATTGTTCCAAATTTAATCCAAATTTCCCGCTTTTTAAGTGTCCTTCCTGCAAAATATCTATTGAGACATTGTCGATCAATTTATATTACGTTGGCAATACTTATAAAAATGTTCATTTTTTTCTCTATACTTCTGTTGACAGTATGTTACTTGATACATTTCTAGTTTAATACATACTGCAGTGGCTGCTAGACATTTAAAAAAAATTCTGCTGCGTTATATATCCAAATACCAATAAGAAAAAAAATTATTGAATTATTGAATCCGATAAATAATCTGATGAATATAAATATTAACTAGACTGTTGTGTATTTTTACTTTCTTATATCAATAAAAAGCATTGTGATCATGAATGTCTATCTCGATATTATCAAGAATCTTTATTTACGTTTTATGTGAACACGAACCCAAAAAAGTTGATTTTACAATTCTGTCTGTCCCCATGTCTGTCTGTCTGCCCATGGATCCAAAATGGTTTGATGGATTTTGTTAAGACTTGATATTTATATTTTATAGGGCTATACCACCAAATTGTGTTTTTTTTTCCCTAACTCTTATTGACCAGTAATTTTTTGACTTCCAAATTTTTCGAAAATTTCTCAAACAATTTTTTATAAAATGAATATATAGGATTTGATTGACATGATAAAAAGCACTATTTATATTTTGGTTTTGGGGAAAATATCGTGGAAGAATAATTTACTGATGGTAAATTATTTAAAATTCAAAATATTTCTAGAATAGCCTTAACAATATTTTTTTTCAAAATGTATGTATGAGAATTGTATGCTATCATTAATATCAATGAAATTTTTTTTTTACTAAAGAGAGATTTTTCATAAACTTGATATATTTTACAAATAGCTATAATAATTTGGTTCCAAATGGGTATCTTGTGAATGTTTCACAGAACATTGGAGGGAAATTTGTATATGGGTAGCTTACTAATGAGTGTTTATTAATTTAATATTAAAGACTTGATTTGTCAATTTAGTTCAAAATTGGGGTTAGAAGACTATCTTAAATTATTGAAAATCATGTATATTTGTTTATCCAAAACAAATTAATTTAAGGGTAGTTTACTTACGAAAATACATAGAAAAATTGATTTTATTTTTGTAAAATGACATTGAAAATTAAATTCCAAGCGGGAATCTGGGAATAGATTTTCACGAAAAAATAGTAATTATAGGTTTTTATTTTTACAAATAACAAATAAATTCAGGGTATCCTACTTTACAAATAATTTTTAGGGATTTAAATTTAAAAAAATATATTCATACAATTTGGTTTAATATTTATTTATATAAAATAATTATCGCAATTAACAAGTTGATGTGTTTGTTTTTATGAGGAAAATATACTAAAGGGAAGTTAAATTTTCCAATACAAGCAATGTTAAATTATGGTTCATTTAGGTAATTTTTTTCAAAAACTATACAAACAATCACTATAATTTTTATGTTACTTTAAAAATTTAACCATGCACATTTTAACTTGTTATATATATATATATACCTAGTCGAATGGTAATAATATACCTATAGATGTATTACAAAAAAAAATCAGTTCATTAAATATTATAATTTCTGAGAAAAATGTACCTAAATGAACCATAATTTAACTTTGCTTGTATAGGGAAAGATGACTCCCCTTGATTGTGATTTACTCAAAACCTATTTTTGAAAATAATTTTCGAAGCCATTATCATTAAGAGAAAGTGTGTGCGATTGTGTCATAACATTTATTTAAAGGTGCAATTTTCCTAGTAAAGTCTATTTGTGATTTATAATTCTTTTTTGAATTGGAATTGATAGACTATTAGTAAATGTGTAGATTTTCATAGCAGTATCTTGTATAAAGTGTAAAAAAATAATATATTCTAATAGGTTTACTTTTGGTTCTATCAATACTTGTCCCTTTTTTAGAAAATTATCCAGATATTTTAACTAAAAATCTAAAAATGTTACAGTGTAAAAACACTATAATAATGCTTGTCTGGATCCATTTTGTCTAGAGAAATATTTTTAAATCGTTAACTTCTGAAATAACGCGGAATATCTGCATTTTCTGGAATATATTTCCTCGCTCGAGCAGTTGGCTCGCACACATATAAAGTCATATTTTAATAATATCACAGTTTTTATCGAATATTTTGCGATAATTTTAGTATGGATTAAAGTTTTCGAGTCTTTAAAGCTTAATACCACATTGTGAAACTCCTTCCTTTCAAATAAGTAGCACCCTTGAAGTCTAAACCTAAGGTAGAACGGAAGAGAACGTAATCTAGGGTCAGTATATGTTCAATTTTGTTGATAACATCTTAAGCCAACGCCAAATTATATAAAATATTGTTTCGCAGCTACATTTATTTTAATTTTCAGCACAAGGTTTTTAAAAATCTGTCTTCACCACCGCATAATTTGACAAAGACAGTTCTATTTAATTAAAAAGGTTTCTGCTCAATTTCCACGACGTTCATTACACATATTAAAGATTTGTTGGAACAATTTTGTGTAAAAAAACAAACTAAAAGAACTAAATATATTATACTTAAAAGATATTTTATTTATTTTGGCCAAAAAATTGGGTTTTAACATAAAATAAAATAGCCAAAATTAGAGGTCTAAACTCGCATTAGCCTCAATCCCATCATTAAGAGCGTGCGTTCCATGCCAATAAACTCTGTGATACAGTCGGCTTAAAATCGTAAATTTACACCAACACTATTGCACGTGGATCGTTTCTAATTAAACATAAACCTAATGGAGACATAGTGTAGTTATTAACAAGAAACTTTGTCACTTTGTCCCCCCCATCAACACCGCGGAAAATCTCGAATACGAATGCGCTGCACACATTTATTTCAGTCTTTTCTATTCTCTTTTACTCGCATACCTCGCGCAAGCCGGGATCTGAGTTGGGCCTGCTATGATGGACACACTTGAGCATAAAATTCAACTTAAAGCCCAATAATAAATCGAAATTGGTGCTAAGACAACCGTTTCTGGACATGACGCTCTTTTTCGCCGTCATAAGACAATGCTGCACTTGTTGAAGAGACCCCATTTATAGTGAATGTGGTGATCAGAGTGATAAAGATCTTTGGTACAGAGTTATGCTCCTAATGGAGGGTAAATTGGAGTGTTTCATAAATTGTTATATCGTTTTATTTGACGCCAAGCAGAGGTTGGTCGGTGCGCTTCGGGAAAATGAAATATGGCTTATAAGGAGGAGTTCTTCTCTAAGTGGCCACACCACGCGACCAAGGTAATGGATTTAGTGGAGGGGTTTTAGGACCTCCTGTGGTCAACGCTTAATGGGTGCTCAATTTTGTAGCTGTGTAATATGATGTTATGATACAATGAATTTCATAAATGAGCTTATAAATAATCCTGTTTTATAGTATTTTAATTTGTTTAATTTAATTTGTAGTTTGTTGATACTAATCACTCAATTAATTGAAGATGTTAACTTTGACCTAGTTTCTTGTGAGCCTTACTCTGTAACCTGCTAGGCCACCGTTTGAAGTTGTGGATCTTTGTGTGTGTTTCCTATAACGATGATTTGTACTAACTTCGCTTCTAGAATATACATTGCACTGTTTTTATTTTCTTTGCGTCTCACTTCTTGTATGGGTTGTACGTATATGGAATAATTACGTTAAACTGTTAGGGAGGAATAAGTTTAGCTTATAAAAATTGTACCCTCATTTGCGATGAGGAAAAGTGGTAAAAGCCATTAGTTAAAAAAAGATCTATCTGTATA
Source organism: Timema shepardi (assembly GCA_902151425.1). NCBI lineage: Eukaryota > Metazoa > Arthropoda > Insecta > Phasmatodea > Timematidae > Timema > Timema shepardi. Next base: position 62,441 of record CABFVX010003788.1, on the reverse strand, counting down.
CCAAACCACCTGTTTTTGTGGCCTCATGGTTTAAGGCTTCAATCTCGCAAAATACTAGATTACCGATGATTAGGTCGAGGTTTAAATCCCGGACTGGTGTATTGCGGGTGGTTTTACCAAAATGGGTTTCCTCTCTCCCTCTACACCAATCCGGGTACACTTTATCTAAATTCAACCTTACTCATTCCTAGCTAAGTATCGTAATTAGTACATATGAGTATAACCTGAGTAAGTAGAGAGGCACGGTGCTAAAAGAGAAATGGTACAGAGCTCGCTCCATTGTTGAAAAATAGAGATATTTACTCAAAGCTCGTAATATCTTTGAAACGAAATAATATACACTAGTGAACGCGAGGATAAATTGCGCAATACTTAAGTAACAAAATGGTTAATTTACAGTTTTAAACTTTATACTTTTATTTTCAAACAGTTAATGTCCTCATTTGTATATCCACACCGATAAAAGATTGATATTGAGTCCGCAAGGATCAACATTTCGTATTCAAATTTAGAATTACGGTTTAAATTTTCTAAATTTTATTTGGGGTTGCACATCTATAGGTTATCGCATTGATATTAAATTTCTCCCTATAAACCAATAAAATAGGTAAATTTTGACAGTTGAATCCTTAATGATAGATAGATATCATTGTTGTACAAACATTTCCCCTAAGATATTAAAGGAATAATGACATCAACATTTTGAGAGACTTACTTATTTACTTAGTCTATGGCATTAGAGAATTATTACGTTAAAACCTAAGTAGTATCTTTGTACAGTACAACTAAAGCTCACAAAATTGTATTAATATATTAGCCACTATCTCAGAAACTATAGTTTTTATAAAGATAAAAATAAATAATATTTTTAATAGTACCACAATTTTGAAATGATAAGTTATTTAGTATCTCCAATAGTTGCTGAGATACGGAAACTTCCACTTATGTAAATTACCCTAAAAGTCATTTTCTTGGGAAAATGAAAACAGCCATTTTATTTATAATCTTAATCAACTCTTTGATAAGAATTAAAAAAAAAATTTTTGAGCATATTTTGGGACAATCGATTTTTTTCTCTTTTCACTCTTAATTAATCTACTCTTAATTGTAGGGTTAAACAGACACACAGACAGACGGCATTGTTAAAACCTATTTTTATGGCTCTGGGGGTCATGAGACGTCGACATCCATCAAAATCTCGGGTAAAATTTTGTTTGACGATAACAATAGTTTTTCGCGATTTCATGATCGAAAATTTAGCACCGCGTCTTACTACCTGTTCGGGTTATACGCTTTAAGTACTAATTACTCTAATGGATTAGGAATTTGGAAGGTTGAATTAGAGGAAGTGAACCCACATTTGCGTGGAGAGAGTGTGGAAAACCATTTAGGAAAAACCTCCCCCAGTTCACCCGACCGAGATTCGAACCTCGATCTCCTCGTCCTCAGCAGTCGAGCAGCTCAACACGACTAACGCGTTAGCCAACTACGCCACCGAGGTGGGTCTGATGATCGAAAAGTTATATATATATATTTGCGTAAATCTTGAAAATATTGGTTTTTATACAAATAAATTTTAAATAAAATATTTGTATTATAATTAGGTCCAGATCTACATATTTGCATCAATTAGTAATTTCATATCCCAAAGAGCTATAGAGATATGATAAAAATTTAGATTTAAGGCATCAGAACGGAACCCTTAAGTAATTTTGATGCAAAAATTGAGAGTAGCCAATTTATTTAAAATATTGATAAATGTTTAGGAATTATTTTTAATCAAAATCGTTATAACCGATTTTAATAAAATATTTTATTTATCTTTTTGCCCTTATTTAAACTACTCTTACTTCTAGGGTTAGATATTCAATTCCAAAAACTCTTATGGGCAGCCTATTCAAACCCTAGATACCAAGTTTTAGCCCGATCGGTAAAGTAGTTTAGGCTCTATTTGGAGGTACTGACAAACAGACAGACAGACAGAGAGACAGATATACAGAGAGACAGAGAGACGTAAATGCAAAAACAACTTTTTCGGATTAGGGGTGTCAAGAAACTTAAAAATTCATCAACATTTCTAGTTGGAATTTTTTTACCATCACAATACTTTCTCTACCTTTAAGGTAGCGCGAAAGTAAAAACTATATCCAATCAAGATGCTAGGTCCAATTTCGCCGTTATTGTGAGACTGATGGTTCAGACTATTTGACCACATAAGTAGGTCATTCGACTAATTAAGAAACTTATTTAGTCATTGACTAAAATATTTGAGAACCATTAGGTACCCCAATGTTCAATTTTAATAAAAATTTCCATTTCTAAAAGCTATAGAAATGACAATAGCCACTATGTCATATCAATGAAACCAATCATGTAATTTGCAGCTGTTACATTTGGTACATTATAGTTATGTCTTTGAAATAGATCTTGTTAAAAAGTAAAATGTTTCACCATTGACAGAACGAAAATATGTATAGCTATTTTTAAAGTTTCTTCCTACGAGAGTACTATTATATTCTTAGTGTTTTAATAAGTAGTAAAATTGCATTATTATTTCCCTTTTGTCAAAACCAAACATTTGTTATAAGTTAGAAATTAAAGTTTTGTTTTATCTACATACTTATGCATTCCCAAACTGAAAGAAGAGCTAATTTGACCTTGATATTAAGTTTCCAACAGCTACATATTTATACCGAACCTGAATAAGGTGTGACCGGTTTGCATGTCGGATAGATGTTAAGTCAGTCTAGAGTGTTCCCTAAAAATTTCCCAGACCTTCCTCTAAGAAAATGTGAGTACATTACGTATTGTTTATATCTCCTCATCACTTAGCTGTAATCCATGCTATTATAATTAAGTATTCACTCTGGATAGTTGGCACCAAGAATGTGTGTGTTGCACTGAATGTTCCTCCTAGATTATAGCGTGATTGCCACACGGTAGAAAGTAGGTTAATAAAACTACTTAACTCTTTATGAAGCCAAGATATCACCTTTATAATAGAATAAGAATATTTATTTATAATACTAGCTTGAATCGAGTAATTACGAATCAAAAATGTCGTGATGGAAATGTCTCGAATCAAATATGTGTTGTTTTTTTTTTAAAAAATATTCCAACTGATTCTGAATAAAATATTTATTATTTAAATGTTATCAAATTTAAAACATATATTATGATAAATTATATATATTTTTTAACTTCAATCCAATAAAAAAAGTCAATAATCCATGTTCAAATAACTAATAGAATTTAAATACTCCGAGATTTGCAAATTAATATGGTCAAGCCCAATAAAAGGATCAATGAAATCTTCTTTAAATAAATGGTGGGACACAATCACACAAACATTCTCATAATGTATTTTATTGCTTCAAAGACATTTTTCAAAAATATGTTTTGTTAAACTAAAATTAAATAAGCTTTACTAATAAAAATAAACACATCATTTTGTTAATCACAATAAACATTCTTAGTGCATAGTTTACTGTGTGCAAGCTACCCTTAAAATAAATAATATTATATTAATAAGAACACATTATTATTGATTTGTAAAATGGGCTCTTGATAACAATTTTGAAATAAATCTGTAAGACAGTTTTATAAATATTTAAATTAAGAAATTAACAGTCATTAGTAAACTACCAATAGTCAAATCTCCATCCCAAAATAAATATAAACTTGCATTGGTAATGTCATGTATAACATTCCCTGATATAGCTCTACCTTTTAAGTTAAATCGTTTTAGCTATTTTCAGAATAGTTTACCTTTTCAAAAATCACTCAGTAAATAATTATTTCTAGAGTTTTCAACCAAAACATATTAGCTTGTATGAGGCAATTTGCCATGTCAAACACTCCCAACATACCCATTTAGGACGAAATCACTAGAAAATTTGTAAAATATAGCAGGTCTTTGAAAAATCTGTTTTCTAATTAACGAGTTTTTACCCCACATTCATTTATCTATTTTATTCGTTATGTCAAAAACTATCAATATTACCATTTGGAACCAAATCGTTAGAGCCATTTTTAAAATATCTCAAGTTTTTAAAAAATCATTCACTAGTAAACTGACATCTGACTAATTTATGTCTAAAACCAACTATACAAGGCTATTTTACATGTCAAACAAATCCTAGATATGAATTTTAAACAAAATAATTTGAGCCATTTTCAAAAAATTTGGAATTCAAACAAAATACTCTTCAATAAACTACCCTTAATCCAAGAGCAAAGGTAAAAAATAAAAAATAAAATTTTGTTATAGCCCTATAAAATATAAATATCAAGTTTGAAAAATCCATCGAACAGTTTAAGATCCGTAGGACAGGAACAGACAAACACGGAAACGGATTGAATTTTAAAATCAACTTTTTGGGTTCGTACTCACATAAATAGTAAACACTTTTCAAAATCTAGAGAGGGATTTTTTCACGATCAAAATACCTTCTCTTGATATATAAAAAAAAAAGTAAAAATTAAATTATTAAGAGCTAATTCGGTGGCTGTATGTTCTAAGGCGTCACTCTCGTGTTAGACTGGTCTGCTAAAGATGGGCGATAGGTGTTCAAATCAATCTATTGATGGCAGTTTTTCATAAATTGTTTCCCAGTCTCCTTCTGCGAAAGTTCCATTAGATTTCTTCTAAAATGCTTCTTTCTTCCTCGCTACCACACTAGAGTAATTATTATATATGTGTATCACATGAAAGAGGTTGTGAGACGCTGTGATAAATAGATACATAGGCATTTATTAAAATGTTAGACTCTTTATTAGGGTTTTGAATTAAATTCGATTGAATCTGAAGCTAAGATCTATTTGTATTTTAAATTGAGTATAATACAAATTCTATACATATTAATATAATATATTGGAATTTAGAGTCGTTCATGAATCCTAACCTGTGTCAGATTAGTAACAGAAATGTCGATGCTTCACATTGACTTGACGTTGATAAATAGTCATGCGTCGCATCATATCTTATATGATCATATTTGACAATGTGTATTAGTATAACTACAAAATACATATTCATTAAAATAATGTTATCAATTTTTTTAAATAATTAGTGGGGATATATTTTTTAACATAGTAAAGAATTCCTTCGTTTTTACAGCAATTATAGTAGTTATAAATTGTGCGTCCATAAAACTTTTTTTTTAATATTACGGTACTTATTTTTTGTTTTGTTTTAAACAAACATCTTATTACATATGAAATAAATGAGTCCTTGTTTATTAAAACATAATCAACTTCTCTATAAGTTTTTATTGCTAGCTTTTAGCACACTGTCTCACTACATTTTCAAGTTGTACGCAAATATACTAATAACGCTAATAATAAAGGTTACATTTGGAGGAAGTGTACCCACATTGACGTGGAGGAGACGTGGAAATATAATTTAGAACCCAACCCTCAAAAAACCAGCACGGGATTCCATTCCCAATTTCCCTGTCATCTTCAAACTAGTCTAACAAGAAAGTAACGCCTTTGTCCACACGGCCACCGAGGCAGGTGATTTGGGTATTAAACATGCTAATTTTTAGCTCACAGATTAACTCAACACACAAATTACAAACTAATTAAAGTTAAGAAAGTGCGACTAAACATATTCAGATTTAGTACCTATAGGCTTACCGATGGAAATACTAGACAGGACGTTATGTCGACATTCCTCGTACATATTTTCATCACCATCGCCAATATTAAGAACAGGCTAAGAAAGACCATTGGGAGTGACACTCAAACCTGTAATAAACAGGGACAGGGATCAATTTAATTCCTAAAACATAGTCAAGGGCTGTTCTACACTATGTATAACTCTATATCTAAAACAGAAACCGACTAAACAATGCTAGACCCGACCTTCAATTAACCAATTACAACGTTCTACAAACCGTATGTATTCTCCTATGTCATCTCTCTCCCATAAATAGAATACATTCAGTAAACTCTTGAGACAATCCACAAACTGCATACCTCTATGTCCTCTATCTCCCATAAATAGAATACATTCAGTAAACTCTTGAAACAATCCATAAACTGCATACCTCTATGTCCTCTATCTCCCATAAATAGAATACATTCAGTAAACTCTTGAAACAATCCATAAACTGCATACCTCTATGTCCTCTATCTCCCATAAATAGAATACATTCAGTAAACTCTTGAGACAATCCATAAACTGCATACCTCTATGTCCTCTATCTCCCATAAATAGAATACATTCAGTAAACTCTTGAGACAGTCCATAAACTGCATACCTCTCTGTC
>CABFVX010003788.1:0-10377 GCA_902151425.1 Timema shepardi | reverse complement strand
CCCCCCCCCTTTACAACGCCAGTAACTAGAAACACTATTTAAGCCCGGTGATTCTGAAGACGATTTGACTATTAATTTTGTCGCCTTCAGGAGAAGTCATGTCCTAGACTATTAAATTGGATGCCTTCAGTAGAAGTCATGTCCTAGACTACTGTATCAGACGCGGTCAGGATAAGTTCGGTCCTGGACGTAGACATTTTCAGGATGTTTTTCGTATTCTCTTTATATTTATTTCATCGATATTATTTTAATAGACTTGAACTATGGCTTGTTCAATTTTGGAAATAAAGTAACGTATTTATGGGAATAAACCTGAATAGGCAACGCAAACTATTTGCTAAAATTAATATTGTTTGTAATACTAAATTTTGTAATGATACACCTAATCCTTTTTGCCGCTAATTAAGTGCTAGTGTCAGTGAGGTCACTGAATATATCAGATTGCCATATTTTTTAACTAAATCTTTGCTAGTAGTATTTTATTTGAATTGTCTGAATTTAGCTGTTAATGTAAACTCATCTTTTGACGATGTTTTCTTATTTTGAATTGTTTGGTAAAGTAACGTAAAGTCTTGCTGATGTATTGATTTAGACTTTGAATATTTTCCAAATTATTTAAGTAAATTTAATTGTGGTTTATCTAGATCTTCTTTTGTATGTAATATAGTTTTTATTAACAAGTAAGGATCTTGTTAACTTCCGTATTTGTGTCAACATTTAATAGTCCCGCGGAAGTTTGACCTATGGTCTGTAAGCCAAACTCTTGTGTTCCCCGAAATATCTGTACGATATTAAATTTAACTTACTTTGTTTTTTTTTGTCTGTATTCAATGTATCGTAGCAGACAACTCTCGTTCCAATTTCAAAGATGCCATTAGGCTCTTTTTTTTGTAGTCGATAAATATCTGACTATATATTTATAAAGTAATTTGCTTGGATATTCAACATCTTAGTTGGTCTTGCCAATACTCGCTGCTGTGAAACTGACATTGTGTTGTTGGATCGAGGGGTTGTCTCTTCCAGACTGACCAAGTTGTCTTAAGAACATGTTTCATGTTTGGAAATATTCACATGATAGTACTGCGCATTTGTTTAATATGATTTTCAACACAACCCCTGATGGATTTTTGAGGCCATGTAAATTATTGTTTAAATTGTTATTATATTAAATAAAATATTCATATTGTTACCAATCTGTTGCTAATGTCTTTCTTCTTTATATTTTCATGTAGCCTACCCCCACTTTCCCTTTAGTCCAGTGTGGCCGTAGCTAAGAGGTAGTAGTAGTAGTAGTAGTAGTAGTAGTAGTAGTAGTAGAGTGGATGGTAAGAGTTTGAGGTTCTCTTAGCTTATCATTTCTGGAACCAAAGTGTCCATAGTAAAGTATACCTTGTTACTATAGTTGAAAAACACAAAAAATAAAATAATTAACAAATAGTTTTACACATTTAAACTAATTTATTTAAGTAGATTTAAGTTATTTCAGATAGTAAATAAAACAGGTATTATAAGAGCTATACAGCATATTATGAATTAAAACTATAAAGCATAAAGCTATTTAAAACTAAACGATACTTAGAAATTAAATAAATTGTCTGCTACTTCTATATAAATGTCATCATTCTATGGAGATCAATGATTAGAAGAATTTAGATAAATAAATGTACATACCTAATAAAATATATCAAATTTGCTCATATACTAAGCATTCTAAAATTAATTAATTTATAGTTTTTGTGTTGAGATTTCCACATAGCTCTTGTATTTTGAATATAAACTATTCACAATACTTGAACTGTGTCATAAATTTACTGTTCAAACTACTCGTGAAAGTATAATATCAGTTCTACAGCTGAAAATCTGATCAACTGGTGGTTAACAACATGTCAAAAAGTAAAATATATTGTTTGCATATAAATACAAAGAATAATAAATTACTATATCCATAGATCACGAAAAGACAGTTTTTTTAATCGCTTAATCACGTTTAATTTTTTTTTAAATATCCTATGAAAACAATTGTCGGAAACGTCTTTGTGTGTCCCGATGTGTGTATTCACGCTTGCAGGAAGTATTATTACCAGAGAATATTGGATGCAGCATCTTAACACCTTCTCGGTCCGTTGAACACGGGGCGAACTTGTGTTCAATTCCGTGTCCCTCCCAAGTCATGCATGCTCTGGCAATGTCAGTCACGCGTGACCGACCGAGCCAGCGAGGCATCAATAACTCACACATCCGCGAGCGGGCTGTCTAACCGTACACCTCACACAAATACTTGAGTACTGGCCGAAAATATGCAGCTACTCAATTTACTGTCAGCAGATATTTTTACCTACGTACTTATTAATTAACACCACGTCTTACTACCCGTTCGGGTTATATGCTTATGTACTACACTAATGGGTTTGGAATTGGGAAGGTTGAATATAAAGGAAGTGAACCCGCATTTGCGTTGAGGGGAGTGGAAAACCATTTAGAAAAAAACGCCCTCAGCTTACCCGAGAGAGATTCGAACCTCGATCTCCCCATCCCCGACAGTCTAGCACAGCACGAATCTAGCGCGTTAGCTAACTACGCCAGGGAGAAAGGTCAGATGTTTTTAGCAGCATGTCTTCTTACTACCTTATTGATTTATACATACAGATATGTACTAACTACACAAATGTGTTATGGATGAGGAAGGTTCAATGTAAAGGTATTGTACCCTCATTTGCGTGGAGAGAGTGGAAAACCATTAGAGAAAAATCCCCCTCATACCTTAGTACACCCGACATGGAACTATTTCCACTATCCCTGCAATTTATAGGCCAGTATATTGCATAAGTGATGCCTTAGAGGAGAAGTTCTTGATATCTTTTGAATCACTGAACCATCTGAGAATCTGACAAAAGGTCATGAACCTCTTCCCTATAAAAATGCACGTAAATACATCACACCAGATTTTACATACAATTAACTTTATTGCAGTAGAAATTGATTCCATTCATGACATAATATAAAATAATCTTTAAACCAAAACCATATCTCTCACTTTCCCTTTTTATTCAAAAATTAATGTTCACTTCCTGAATGAAAGTGAAATAAATCAAAATTGTGGATCTAAAAAGAGAACATTAATTCACTTCAAAAATAAAATTCAATGAGAAGGACTATGTTGATTTTCTTGAATAATAAGCTGAAATCATGGGGTAGTTTTGGCATTAGGTCATCTCTTACATTCAATCGCCCTATTAGCGGGAGTAAATTTATTGTTTTGCAAACTTGTGTGCATTTTTATAAATTTGAAATACCAATTTAGTGTTGACAACTACAAATATATAATATTAATGTTACATACTTTTATTGTTTTGACAAATACTGTACATTTTATTAATTTATTTTGAACAAATATTACTCAAGCAAAGTCTAGACATTCTCTTGTGACTAAATATTATATTGTGTTTACTGGGGAGGGGGCCAGAGAAGAGACATATTTCAAATAATGGTTTAGGGTGAAATCATCCCACTTGTATAATTTACTAGCAGGCTGATCCATTCTTTGTACTATATCAAACTATTCAAATTAGGACGTTCAACATCCGGCTGCTAGCATTTATATAATTTCTCCTTGCACAATACCAACCTAACTATGACAATCATAATTTAAATTTCCCAATCAGCTTTCACTAATAAATTTGAAATTTTAACACTTATCTTATTCTTAGTTGATATATATATATATATTGATATATATATTAGTTTTTATATATATATATACATACACACATTTTCTATCTTATTAGGCTGTCATTTATAAATTATCAGAACTATATTATATCTACAAAAATAACTGAATATTTAGTTTTTGCTTAGAAACTTTTTGACAGTATTTTTATTGTGATAAATTAATGGAAAACTATCACTTTATAAATATTTTCACGTAAATTAAAATGTATAGCACGACACAATTTTACATACTTTCTCATTCAGTAGCTAACCAAGAGTTGGTTTACTTCCATTGTATATTACAATTAGGAATCAAATTTTCATAATTTGTCGTCAGTAACCCATAATAGAATGCCTGTGCGGCGCACTGTACCAGTTATTTATTTTTTCAAACCTCTAAATACTTTAAGCAAGATTGATCCTGCTAATTTTACAGCATGGTGTTGCGAGTAAGAACATTCCTACCATTATGATCTACTACATTTTTATTTAAAATAATTAATCATATTTCAATTATTAAAAAAGACTAACTACTTTCAAAAATTAATTAGAAAATTGCTTTGTGTTCAAAATATATTAAGTATTTTTTGTGGTTCTTGTTTAAGTGGGTATTTTTAATAAAATCCATGTGGGTTTTTTGGCTGTATAGAATTGTAACAACCCTGTATTAGCTAACTCTACTTGCTTTAATCTTATGAGATTGTAGCAAAGAGCTATTGCATCCATATTATTTACGTTTACATTTTTATCTTTATTGTTAACTTTTATGGTTGACTTGATCTATAATTTATTTAATTTTAATATAAAACTACTTTTTAAATTACACCTTTACATACCGTTGTTTGATACTTGTAAACAATAGGAAAACCCCAAAACAACATTACTCAATCATTTAAGGAAATCTTAATGTTAGATTTCATTTTAATATTAGTTAATCACTATCTTACAATACTTAACTTAAATATTTTTAATGATTAGACACTTCACAAAGATTTTTGTTTATTAATAAATAAATAAGTGTTTAGTTTGTTATTGGTTTATTTATAGTACTTTCCCTAACTCTAAAGGACTGGACTTTGTAAATACAATGAGAACTAAACACATATGGAAATGTATTAACTTTTCACGATTGTTTAATAAAGTATTGTCAAATTTTACTTAATATAATTTATATATTTTTTGTCTCTAGGTTGAGTATACTATAATTTTAATCGTAAGAAGAGTAAATGACTGTCACAAACGTTAGTAAAACTACATTGATTTATTCATAGCTCAAGTAATAAGATTTACATCTTTAACTTTCAATATATATTGTAAATCGGCCTACCTTTTAAATAATAATTAAGTAAAATGCCATCAACTTTGACCACAATTTTTGTATGTATTTATTTGTATTTTATAAACCTATTCTTCCTACAAAAATTAGAGTATTCTTGGCCAAATGCAGTGAGAGATGGTTTTCCACTTTATAGTTATCAAATTTCATTTTTTTCATCCTCGTCAGAAGAATGTTGGTGCATTTCCTATAAACAATCCTTTAAATGTACAAACTGAAAGAATATTGTTGAGAACCCCTAAAGCTATGTATCATTTTGAAATAGAAACCCGGTCTTCCAAACATGAGCCGAGAAAAAAAGGAGAAACCCACCCTCTTCTTTCTTTGTCCCGGTATTTTATTGTTCCCACGAGCTGTGCAGTGCCGAAGGAATCTATTTTTGGAAAGAAAGTATACCCGCCAGTCAGTCAACCCTACAGGCGACGAAATGTCTAGTTGTCCACAGGTGAATTAACAGAGGGGGAAATGGAATTGAAGTTCTATACACTCACGAAGCGTAGTGGATTTGAAACAAAATATGTTTGGGGGTCTCCCTTAAGCCTAATCAATAGGCAACCTGGATTTCATGGACGCTAGTTTAAGAATTCCTGCCTTAGTCCATTTGACTGCCTAAGCAGGTCTACATAAAGTGGACCAAATAATATTCTCCAACGCTGTTCACACTGCACAGAATTAAGTAACGCTAGTTGTAATAATATCGGATTATTCGCGCCTCGCTTTTGGGCGTCGATTGAAACACTACGGATTAACTCCCTGATATAATGCTGTGATGATTTATAGGTTGTATAAAGTTCCGTGATCGAGCGCCTATCATCACTGTACGGAAAAGATACCGTTTAACCAGCTGTCTATAGCTCCGTGTTCGAGCAATAATTAAATCGGTATATTAATATAATTAAAGAAAGAGAAATGTTGATGGCTGTTATTTCACACACGGTTTATTTAAATTACACCTGTTAATTACTTGTACATATTTCAATTACATATTTTATATCCCGTCACACTTGTGATATTGATGTGATTTATGTTATACTGTGTTAGACTGTTTCGTGCGTGAGCGAGATCTCGGTGAAGATGTTTGGATCCCGGAGATGCCTTCAACATACGCACAATGGTTTATATATGACATACCCCTTGCCTTTCTCTCTCCTTTTCAAGAGTGTAAAATCTAACTAATAGAAAGAGTCCTGGCGACAGGTTTTGTGAAGGCTTGCTTCTTATTGGTATAGAGAAATGGCGTCCTCTGCCAAATACTATGANTCAACAGTGTAAAATCTAACTAATAGAAAGAGTCCTGGCGACAGGTTTTGTGAAGGCTTGCTTCTTATTGGTATAGAGAAATGGCGTCTTCTGCCAAATACTATGAAGTTTTTCCTTTTAACAAGAATTGACGCAGTTATTCTTTTAACAAGAAAGATGGTATAAAAAATATATTTTAGTGGTGAAATCCTTTTCACATTGTTTCTGAGAATTGCGTGTTTCTTTATGTATGAATCTTAAAAGGATACTCTACCTATATTACTTTAAATAAAATTTACCTTCATCCATGACTTTTTGTACATAATTTAGATTAATCCAAATCAATATCATTACATAGTTTAAAACCATAGGGCTATGTAAACAAAGTGAGGTTGTCGTATCTAATTTGTCCTAGAGGGCAGTTTGGGTTATGCTCTGTGCGAAACTATCACTATTTATTATTTAAATAATCAATAATTTAATCAATGGTTTTGTTATCTTTATGACCATAGCATACTTAAATATGTTTTTAAATGCTTTAATTATATTTTTTATTTATGAATAAACATACAAATAAATTAATTTATTATCATACAATATAAATTGTTGAATAAAGACCCATTTCTTTTCTATTAATCTATTTTAAGAAGTGGGTTATTTATCGACCTAAGCTGTGGGGCCGAAATGGGTTTGGTGGTTTAAAAGAATGTGATCCTAAAACACGGAAAATAAGCACAGTGATAACTGATAAATCACAAGGGGAGGGAAAAAAATTGAAAACAGAAACAATTTTAACCTCGAACTTGCAGTCACCGGAAATCTGTTCAAATCTTTGCTCTAAGTAGTGAGGTTGGGACCTAAACCATAAACCACGTAATGCTTTATTATTACCTGTTTTTACCCCCATCTCTCATTTAACACCCCCCAGTAACTCTAAGTTGTGTAACATATATTTTCTCATCAGTAAAAAATATATTTATTCCCGAGGGAAACTTTATTACACTAAAGGAGTATCTCAGATTTAATATAACTCAGAAACAAATATGTTTATAAATTGTGAAACCATGAATAATAATAATACAAATTTTTGAACCTTAAACACTAAGTATAAGATGTGTGGTTTCTTTGCAATAGGATGCATACTAACCTCCCACATGTAACACCATATAGACAGTAGATACTACCCTTTACTCCATCTCTCTACAAAGCTACGTGATTTTCCATTCTTAGTTCAAACAAATACAGGTACATAATTCTAAATTATACCTTCCCACTGAATTCCGCCTTCCTCATCTTATTTGTAAATATGGGACTATCCCAAACAGACATTAAGACGTGGGACATATCAGACAGAAAAAAATTACCACGATAAATACGAATTAAATCCTCAAATTCCCAGAGGAATTCTATCTTTAGTGAATCATAGCCTGTTCAGAAATATATCCACGTAAAGTGAGAACCCACGTAGAGATTATCATGAAATATGTACAAGTATAAATTTATCTAATAGCCTTTCTTCTCTTTCATATATTAGCATGTTTAACATGTTATAGTAGAGTACAGATCAAACATATGAATCACCACGCAAAGGAGCAGTACTCCCTCTTGCGTGATGTGTCTCCGGTAAATATATATTTAAAAATACCGTGTTATTGTGAATCAAAAGCGTTCTCTCTTACTTGGCCAGTCCATAAACAATAATGTTGGCCTTTGTATCATTATTAAATGACTATTTTACGTAAATATACATAGGAGACAAGCTGGGGATAAAAAAAAGTATCAAGCCCGCGTTATGTAAGAATCAATAAATTTATACTCTGACACGGATACTGACTTTCACGGGATTTTTTTTTGTTCTTGGTACTAAACCAGAGACCGGCTCACTCCACGAATAATACCCAGGGAGGTAGTCAATACACCTCTGACCAGACATCATATGGGGGTGCATTTTTCTGAATTCTAGACGTCTCACCCTGTTGGATTTTTCTAATTCTAATTCTGCTAACATCATTATTAAAAACAGTGAAACTGTTATACGATAGTTTACAGGCTAAAATTAATTAACTAAAACATTAAATCTGAAAGAATTATTAAACTTATTCCAATATTGCAGAAAATCACATTTCGATACAACTTCTGGTTCGATAGTAATCGTTTATCTAGTTTCCCGGTAAATAAGATGTGTAATGGACTTTTAATTCACAGTTTACAGTACACGTGGTACTTGTCCCGTATTAAATCCAAAACACTTAATATCTACCTCTTGAATCCTAGGACAAAACAGTTACATATATATAATTTCATCGTTAACCTCTCCCCAGATTCAAACCAAGGTTCTCTATACTTATGGTCAAACATTTTAACCAATTAGCCTCAAAGTTGGACACCTGTGACTAACTTAAGGTCACAATGTGTGAGCGGGTGAAATTTAATATAATGCACCAGAGATTTGTTTGAAGATAAAATAGGAAACCACATTGCATATCACATAAAATTTAAAAAATATTACTGTTAAGGACAAATTATTATTATTATTATTATTATTATTATTATTATTATTATTATTATTATTAGCACCGCGTCTTACTACCCGTTCGGGCTATACGTTGTAATGGTAGGGTGATTGTGAGATGAAATGGAAGACCTACAGTTTAACGTGAAATCCGAACCACGGTGGAGGCCTGGCATTCCCCGTTAAGGAAAAAGAGCACTTTGGAATATTTTGACTCCGTTTTAACATCAACCATATTTTAAACCACGCATCGCTGATTAAATATTGCTTTAGAGCTGAACGTCTGCAAGACAATTTCTCGCCCACCAAGGCGGATCCCTTAAATTCACCCAGAAGCGAGTTCCGTCTCTTTGAGAAAGAGTCACGTGCTATCACCACTTGCCTGACTCGGCTAGAAGCGCTTTGCTTGCTATGGATGCCAGTTATGTCACCTTCTCAACACAGTTAGTATTTATCAGGGATCCACCATTGATGTCAATCCAACTTAACCGTTATGGTGGACTTAATGATCTGAAGGACCAGCTCTCTATCAGGAGACTTTAGTTCGTACCTAGACAGTTTAAAAATAAAAATAAATATATAGAGCCAATAAAGATAGAATTAATTATATTATCAATCTTATTTGTGTATCTTTGATAAGATCGTTAACAAAACAATTTCACGTGTTCTTACCAAGCCAGTCGGCTTTGTGTTCTGGACATGAACACAACTCTGATGGTCTTACCAAGCCAGTCGGCTTTGTGTTCAGGACATGAACACAACTCTTATGTTCTTACCAACCCAGTCGGCTTTGTGTTCTGGACATGAACACAACTCTGATGTTCTTACCAAGCCAGTCGGCTTTGTGTTCCGGACATGAAAACAACTCTGATGTTCTTACCAACCCAGTCAGCTTTGTGTTCTGGACATGAACACAACTCTGATGTTCTTACCAACCCAGTCAGCTTTGTGTTCTGGACATGATACACAACTCTGATGTTCTTACCAACCCAGTCGGCTTTGTGTTCTGGACATGACACACAACTCTGATGGTCTTACCAACCCAGTCGGTTTTGTGTTCTGGACATGAACACAACTCTGATGGTCTTACCAACCCAGTCGGCTTTGTGTTCTGGACATGACACACAACTCTGATGTTCTTACCAACCCAGTCGGCTTTGTGTTCTGGACATGAACACAACTCTGATGTTCTTACCAACCCAGTCAGCTTTGTGTTCTGGACATGAACACAACTTTGATGTTCTTACCAACCCAGTCGGCTTTGTGTTCTGGACATGAACACAACTCTGATGTTCTTACCAAGCCAGTCAGCTTTGTGTTCTGGACATGAACACAACTATGATGTTCTTACCAACCCAGTCGGCTTTGTGTTCTGGACATGAACACAACTCTGATGTTCTTACCAAGCCAATCGGCTTTGTGTTCTGGACATGAAAACAATTCTGATGTTCTTACCAACCCAGTCGGCTTTGTGTTCTGGACATGAACACAACTCCGATGTTCTTACCAACCCAGTCAGCTTTGTGTTCTGGACATGAACACAACTCTGATGTTCTTACCAACCCAGTCGGCTTTGTGTTCT
>CABFVX010003787.1:8239-77996 GCA_902151425.1 Timema shepardi | reverse complement strand
TAAAATTCCAATAACGACCCCTTCGAAATAACGACCCTTTTCCAGGGAACCGTGAAAGGTCGTAGAATCGAGAGTTGACTGTATTGTCTATAAACATCGGAGTGGAAAATAGTTACTGACACTTATAATAATGAAAAGAGAATCTATTTTTTACCATGGTAAAATATATCAATTTCTTTTATTCTAAATAATTTCACTAACTCATTATTTTATTATCTTGGAATACATTTAGTTTTGACGTTTTAATAAGTGGAAGATATAAGATTTTTTATTTAAGCATGGAATAGAATATAAATTTAAATAGTCACCATAAAACAAACAAAGTTTAGACATTTATATATCAATTTGAAATTAACACATCCAATCAGCACACCTCATCCTAGGGATGTATTTGAGATGTTCCTCACTATATATCCCTGAGACGTAACAGGGCATTTATGACTTTACATCTAAAACTTGTCATAATTGTATTATATCCAGAAATGATGATATTTTGACAGGACATCTATTTGAAGTTTTGATAGAAGCTCTCCTTTGTGGCAGACAAGGACGTACCAGGGAAAGGAAATCTGAACGGCACAGCCCTAGGATATTCTTGTAAGACTTCTCACACTATGAAATTCCTTTGTACTTAATTGGTTTATTGTTTTATCATGATTTGCCAAAATATGTATTTTTAATAAACACGTCTCAGTTTACTACACTGAAAAACTTAAATTAATCAAAAGTAGTCAAAACTGTCTACCAGTGAATGTGTTCGAAATCTCTCTGATAAAAACACGCTTATACATGCAATAATGAACATCTACATTATTGTGGTGTATATGATCTGGTTCAATACCAGTAGAGTATCTTTTAGTGAATATGTTTGTAGAGCAGTCAACATAATATTCCTACGTTTGTTTAAACGTTTTAGGGCTGGTGTTTGAATCAAATCTAATGTTTTAAGGCTTGAGCCGCGTTTTGTGAATAATAATATTTATATTTTGGCTGTATTTACAACAGCTTACATTTGGAATGTGACTTGTAACCATAGCTAGGTGAGCTGGTGGTCCAGGGGTAAGGTGTAGGACTTCTGAGCTGGGGTCCGGGGTTCAATCCTCGGTCCCGGCAAAGATTTTTCTGATTACCAAGCCCTTCCTTCACCTCTGACGAGGCGTGTATTAATCACAGCTTGTGAATGTGGGGAATGCCAGGCCTCCACCGTGGGTCAGATTCCACGTTAAACTGTAGGTCCTTCCATTTCATCTCACAATCACCCTACCATTACACATTAGCGTAAGTGCGTATAACCCGAACGAGTAGTAAGACGCGGTGCTAATAATGATAATAATAATAATAACCATAGCTGAAATGTCGGAAATTATTATTCCCTAAGCGCTGCTCAATCCCGTAAACATAGTTTACATTTTCCTATATACCCAATCATTTAAAAAGTATACTCAGAAACATTTTTGGGAATAATACAAATAACTTTATACAGATTAATGGTTTAAATATATTAATATATTTTCTAAGACAAAGTGCGAGCACCTAATATGTGAAACGATTGACATATTATTTGAATTTATTAAGGAAAAAGCTGATTATAGTCAATTTCACGTTTCTACAAAAATGTGGAAAATTTAAAAAAACTTCACATTAAATAACAACAATACCAATTTTATACTCTAACAAGACCGGAGAGTTGTGAAAAGTCGCCATCTCACCGTGTGAGACATGAGTTATTCTTAGGATATTGAAGACTTGTATTGATTAAATACGATTGAAAAAACACACCAAGTATTACAAGATTTTGAATATTGAAAACAAAATAATAATATACAATAGGAGAATTAAGTGCAACTCAACAACTACTGAATTATTTCAAGCTGCATAGCTAAATTAATGAATTAATAAGTAAGCTAAACACATGTCATATAACCAAATAAACTTAATTAAAAATAAAAGAATGATAAAAAATATTGAGACAAGTTACTCATAGTGTTCAGTTTCAACACAGTTCACTAAAAGGTCAGACATCCTCATATTTTGTGTCACTCGTATCCAGCACCTAGCTCCGAACAGGTCCTCGACACACCATGCCAGCTCAAATTCCACAAATACTTCTAGCACCTGGCCTCACTGGTCTACTCTTGGGCTAACACCCGAATAAACTAATGAGTTCAAATAAATATAGAATAGACTCTTCTAAACACATCGTTTTCTTCTCAAATAAGCTTCACTTCTCTCTATCCCTCACTAGCTCCATGGAGAATATTTAGTTCTGAATTTGTGCAACAATAATTTCTTATCTACACAATTTGTGCCGCTATAAATTTCGTGAAAACACTAATAAACATTATATGCTGCTAACTTCACGAAGAAACACACATAATGGCACATAATATGAGACCTATAGATATATTTAGCTTTGAGCTTGTGCCACAAGAATATCTCGCTTTCATAATTTGTTCCACCATAGTTTTTTTGACAGCCTGGCAGCTCCCATAGCTACAGAGCTGAGAGGGAAAAATATAACAAACACGCTGGCCTCTCCATCAGCCCCTATCCTAGTTCCAATATGTTTCCTTCCTTTCCAAGTTGTTGGAAGGAAGAATTTAATTGGCAATTTATATCAGTTTTTTAATACATCTAGGAATTAGAGAAACATTAATTTTGTAGATAATATTCTCTCCATTTATATGTACGAGCACATTATTTCCAACAGCATATACTTACCTATTCAATATGGTATTATTTGGTACTCCTCTTATCTCACAAAATGGGTGATAAATAAATAAAATAGAGTAAAAAAGAACATAAAATGAGGGATAATGAAGTAAAGAGGAAGAGAGACGAGGACTAAACTACACGGGTGATAGTAATAGAGGTGAAAGGAAAATAGTGGAATAGCTATTTATCTATATGTGGAAGAAATTGGGGGATTTTTAGAATTTATCTAGAATAAACTGAAATTTTCAAGTACACAGAGTCAAAAGTACTTCCAAAAAACACAAGGGACTCAATTCAACCAGTTTTTATTACATACTCCATGACATATAAAGTCCTTATTTATTTTAAAGTGCAGGAACTGATTGCGCCACAACTAAAACCAAATTAAATATTACAATTATCCTAATGGTATTTGATATAAAATACTATTAGGTCTATGAATAAGAATCATACACTATGTTTTCAACTCATATTAATAATCCATCGTTATCTTTTTTACCTGACCTTGCTTCTAGGTATTAGACTAGGTATGACAAAAGAATAAGATAATGTAATTTTAATACATAATAATATATGAGAACTACATCAGTAATATCTGTTT
This sequence comes from Timema shepardi, assembly GCA_902151425.1. Taxonomy (NCBI): domain Eukaryota; kingdom Metazoa; phylum Arthropoda; class Insecta; order Phasmatodea; family Timematidae; genus Timema; species Timema shepardi. Next base: position 74,680 of record CABFVX010003787.1, on the reverse strand, counting down.
TCTAAATAAATAACGGAGTTAAATAAGTTTATACATTTTTGATGGTAAAATAAATTATTTACAGGAAAAGTAGTGACATCAGCTTTCTTAAAAAAAAGGTATATCATATTTATCTAGTGTAATGTCACACTAACTCAGCCGATTGTAAGCCTTATCTTATTTGTTGTGCGGTATCAGTGTTTATCTGTTTATCTTTGTATATGAGCGTTAGTTAAAAGTTGACCTTTTGAAGTGAACAGGGAGTGTCTCATTTTAAAACTACTCGATAGGAGTGCCTTTTTAGCTTTCATTCGTTTTAAAAGTGAAGATCTTGGCAATACAATTATTACATTACCAACATTAGTTTTAAATATTACCAGTTGAAGTGTAGTGAAGTAATGTTTCAATCTATTTGTCAGAGCAGAGCTGTGTGTACGTGTTAAAGTGATATATTTAGGTTCAGATCATGGTAAATTGCAACATGTTCTTATTTTTTTGCGTCAGTGGACTTATAGCGTGTGTTGCTTCGGACGTCACGAAAACTAGTGAATGTGGTTATTGCAAATGTAAAAATGTCCAAGAGAGTTCTATAACGGCTTCCCCAACTACTGAAACAATCGTCCACGTGAACTGCTCCGGCGTGACAAGTGGTTCTGGTCAAATCAGGGTACCCAATTTGACAGAATATCTCAAAAGTAACTCCTTGAGCAGCGGAGAACTATGGATAGAATTTAACGGGAACGGAATAAGAAATATTTCAAATCTTAAACTACCCAATGTTAAATATTTGTCATTATCAGACAACATTATTGACGATATTACCAAAGGAGTGTTTTCATCCATGGAAACACTTCAATTCGTTTCATTGGCCAGGAATCAATTAAACACTATAAGTTTGGATAAATTAAAAGGTCTAAAAAATGTTCAAGTTTTAGATTTATCTAACAACAATTTGGAGACAATTGATGATGGTACGTTTATAGAAATGAGGTCTTTAACAACGCTTATTTTGGCACAAAATTTTATAACGACTATTGGACCGAATCTATTTTCTGGTATGGAACATTTGGAAACGTTAGACTTATCTAGAAACCGAATAATAGGGTTCAGCCCTTCTGCATTAGCTCTAGTTCCTGGATTAAAACATCTTATATTGACCGGAAATATGATTGAAGATTTAAAGTCATTAAATTTGAAAAATGTTCCTAATCTTTTAAAACTTGATTTATCATTTAATCACATTTCTAAATTGGATATAGATGTATTTTCTACACACCTGGCTTTGGGTAGACTTCTATTGGCAAATAACTACTTGACGTCAATTTTTTCCTTACCTCCAAATATAGCTTACCTTGATATTAGCAATAATCCAATTTCGGATTTGCAGAAAATTATCTTGACGATTCCCCAAATAGAAGAATTGCACATTTACAATACTTCCCTCATCAAATGGGAAGCATTGACAAATTTTGACCAACTTCAGGTTAGTAACTAATACCTGTACATAATATTTTAGGAACTGTACTCCAACTTAAGTCATATTCAACCTTAGAAATTAAAGAAAATTTTCTTTCCATTTAATTTTGTCCACAAGAATATAATTATTTAGTTGTAACCATATAAATACTCCCAAAACAAAGCTAAATAATATAAAAACATTATTTATCGTATTTAATATGTTTTAATTTCATATATCAAAATTATTTATTTTGGGTACTTAGCGTGCATTAGCTAACCGAATAATTTTAAGCAAACTAACTCAATTATAGAACATACACAACAATCCTCTCCCCTTCTGTTAATAAATCAAGAGGAAAGTTCCAACTTCTCCGATAGTATTTTGTTTAACCTTGGCGGGAATCAAACCAAGGACCCTTAGTTCAGCAGGCACATACACTACCGGCTGAGTTAAGTTGTCGGAAAATAGTTAGATAGTTGTATCAAATGTAGGCTTATATGTGGCTATGTAGCGCATTATACTCTCTATATCTCTCTTTATATATATATAATATAGTCCATACAGAAGTTTGCTTTTAAAATTTAAATCATACGAAAATCCCATTTTCATTTTCACAACAAACTATTATTTGTGTCTCAGATTAAAATACAACACTGAAATCTTTTTTAAAAAATAACTTCAAATATCGATACTCTTGTTATTAAAATTGTAAATTAAAATTTCAATCAACACAAATATGTTCCAACTTATTAAAACTACCTTGATGTGTTTTTTATATACTGTTAATAGGACTAAGATATTTCGTGATCATTTTACATTGCTTGCAGTAAATATAGTACATGTTGGTGAGCGGGGTAGGATGGGGTAGAAAAGTATCTTCCTACTTAGTAAACTAGGTCGGTATGTAAATGAAAATTATAGTTTATTCATTTATCTCTGTCGGCTATCAACATAAGATGGTAAACCCTACTCTTGTTTTTAAGAAGAAGTCTTACAAATAATGAGGATATTTTTTCCTCCTGCGGTTCAGTACTATATCGGGCTACACGCATACATTAATTACGCTAACGGAAAAGGGATGAGGAAGATAGAATTTTAGAGGAAAAATACCTCCATTTGAAGGGAGGAAGAGTGGGAAATCATTTAAGATAAACCACCCTCAGTATATCCTACCAGGATTCAAATCTCGGTCTCCTCATCACCAGCAGTCCAGTCCAACACAAAAGAGATGCGCTAGACTATGAGACCACCAATGCGGGTATATAGGCTACTCAGTTCTACACACACTTGGTACAGTCAAAACAATAAATTCAACAACACAGACATTTCAAATCTACTTGCGATGGTCAATTACAGATTACTAATTTAAAAAACATAAAACTGAGTTAAATTGAAAAACTATATTAATTAAAAATAAAGACTTTAAATACTGCGAAATTATAAAAATGGTATAACAATAAGAGTATTTTTGTTTTAGAAAATAATGCGATCTGATCACTATTTGTTTGCTTATAAATTATAAACTATTTTCTCTTTTCTTTTTAATTGTGTACATACTATATGCATATATTAACAGTTAGTTTCATAAAAAAAATTCATTAATTTTCCTCAACAATTTCCTTATAAATAAATCATTAATTGTATTAAATTGAAAAAATAATAATTACCTATTATGGTTTATACTTATACTTATTAACTATTTGGCCTTAATGCTGGATGCACACTGCATTGAACATTATGACGTAACATGAAGGGGGGGGAAAATGTGTTTGTGTCAAGGAAAAAGTTTGTGTGAAGGTTAGTTTTGGTCATGGAACATGATGAAACGAAACATCGTAAAACTTTTTCGACTCTCATATTTTTGTATTTGTCAATCTGGAGGAAAGTGATGAGGAGGTAGCTTTGTTGTTGTGGTAGTCTTTTAGATTAAAATTGTGCAATGCAGGGTTCTCCTGCACAAATATTCTGAGTTTTTCTACATCTAAATCCGCAGTAGGTGGGCTTACATCATTTTCCTTCCATTTTAGAAAATACTCGTTGCTATTACAAAACAAAAAACTAACCAAACCAACGTTAACAACAAACATACCTCATATTTAACCAACACACTCCACGCTCCAACTCAACAGTCTGCATTTCCAAGTAGATTTATAATAAACAACATGGTGACGCATGCATAATATAAAATGTTCCATGTATTTTGTTCTATGAAATATGGGCGCGAGGAATACGGTTAATTTGTGTAAACATGTGTTATCATGAGTTATCGTGTGCTATTGTTTTGTTCGATCATGTTTCACGCACTGTGCGCCCATTCCATTTGGAAATAAGCAATCAAGAGAGCTCCACACATGATAGCACAAAAATGTGTGGCTCCTTCGTGTGTTAACATGAAATGTTAGATGCATTGTGCATCCAGTATAAGGGACTCATTTAATGGTTACCAGAACGTATGCTCACTTGTTCAAATAGTATACTAAATTATTTACAGATTTATGGGTTTAAAAACCAGTTAAAATTTCAATCAGTAAATGACTTGTTCATTATTATTTCACTATACAAGTTAGTAACATTGTAAATACTATGAAGTGTTTTTTTACACCATCCCAATCTAATACGAATAATATATATAATGCCCTCTCTGGAAATGTTTTATCCTCTAGAGTATACAGCATGGATACTCTACTGTTCAATTAGGCTTCTGACTTAAACATACGGAATTAGGGTCTCTACGTATATATAAACTTATCCACGTGTCACGCCACCAGTGCTGACGCACTGTCAAAATCCATTGTTTACGATCTTTGTGTTTATCACCTAACTTACATATAAACGTAACTAAAAAGTAAAATAATGTTGTTTCACATATTAAAACCAGAATAAACCCGGTATAAAAGAGATAAAATTAATAATAGAGCTTGAATCCTCTTCAAATAGGTCAAATATGCAACTTTTCCTGACCCACTTTCCTTGCGTTTAAATTCAAACTCAGTCTCCACCACTCAAGTTAAAGCTAGAAAAGGAATTAACTCATCTAAGAGAAACTTACATTCACTTCATTTTTATACTATTAGGACATATAGTTTTAAATTATTTTTTGTTTTATTGTGAGCAGTTGATGCTAATTTACGCCACACTATGATCAATGGGACGAGTATTATAAAACAGCATACAATAATAATACTAATCAAAATATTAGAATTCTATTTTTACTCTAAACTATTATGTTTTATTCATATATTTTAATCTATTTATGTTTGCGAATGTTTTTAGTGAATGTATTTTTACTTTAACAATTTGTTTACTTTTGTTAAAAATTTTATCCACCTACTTTATGGTTTTTTAATGATGTTACTTAATAGAATTTAGATATCTCCCATGTTTTGGTTTAAATTATTTAATGTAACTGACTATGTCCTGAATACATACTTTTAGTTAGAAAAAAATGTGTGCTTAAATCTCCCAAACCATTATAATAATTTATTTTTTGTTCAGTCTATATGCAAATTAGACTATTATAAGGAAATGAAATGAGGAGAATGAATTTTAAGTAAACATGTTTGGGGATAAATTAGTAATACCGCTGGGAAAAGAGGACTCGAACCCACTACCAAACTTGGGCAGAGCACACCAGCTGACTTAGTTGTATTATTTAATAAATATAATAATAGTGAATAAAAATAGCTATTCTTCGCTATTGTATACCATTTATTGAAATGGTACATTTGTTATTATATTTACAGGTACTCAATATTTCTACAAATTCTCTGGAAGTTTTCCAAATTAAACGTCTTCCAAAGTTAAGAATTTTGGATATATCAAATAATAGTTTGACATCTGTTCCGGATGGTATTACTGCGGATGAATTAGCGTCTCTGGAAGAAATCTATTTGGACTTCAACCCTATAAAAAACATCTCTTTTCCTACTACAAACCTACCATTTGAAAAGTTGAATGTTATGAGTTTCTGCAATAATCCAGTGTTGACAGTTTTAAATGCTGGTGTGTTTACTGGTTTATTCAAAAACGTGGATACATTGCGTCTATCAAATAATCCAACACTGTCTAAGATTCATGAAGAAGCATTTAAAGGCGTGAAAATTAATAAGGTAAGAATGTGAAACAGCCAATAATTAATTTTAATAAGTAGGCTTTAGCACATGGCTAAGCAATAAATAAAATAGATCTACTTTTAAATTTCCTTTTACCGAATCTCACTACCCGTCTGGGATGTTCGTTAATTTATTTTCTTTACTGTAATATGGTAGGGCTAAGTAAGGCAGAATCTTAGAGTAAATGCACCCCTATTTTGGTGGAGAAAGATTGGGAAATATTTTAGGGAAAACCTCCATCAACACACCCAATCGAGAGTTGAATACGGATCTCCATGTCACAGGAATCCAACTAGACCATGCGGCTACCAATGCAGATAACATGATATGTGGAAATTGAAATAGTATTTAATAACATTTTAATATTATTTTAACAAAAAATCGCTATTGAACAAATTATATACATTTTTTTAATAGTTGTAATATTAGATAAATTTGTTGAACATAAAAAGTCAAAACTGTTCGCTCATCACATTAATAAAATTATATTTATATTTTAAATAGTTATTGGTCATGTTGTATTAGTTTTTCTTGGGCCCTATTAACAATGTAAAAATATTCATGAACCTAGACTAGTTTTGTCCCCATAATTCAAACATAAGCTGATGTTTACTATAAAAATGTAGCTTACATCTAGAATAATTAGTTCATTTCAATAGCGTTCGTTACCTCACTTCACACTAAATGTTACACTATGATTTCGTGTTATTTTGGTAGGAAAAATTCTTTTACGTATGATTTTTATATTACATTTGTATAAAATCAGTAATCAGGAAAAGTAAGATCCTCTCAACAATAGTTACATAGTGTAGCGTAGCATTGATGCAGGAATTGCCTAAAGAATTAGACTCAAATCTATTTATTAATTATTAATTCCCAGATCACTTGATGACTTTTACCAATAACTAAAATTCAATACAAGAAGTTTTCTATAGTTCTTGAGTGTAGAGCACTCCAAAGATTGATTGATTCAAAAATTAAAACATATAGTCCATAAAGTGTTTCTCTCAAAGTTGGAAGTGTATCACCATTCAATTTTTACTTCATCCATAACCACCTCATTTCACCGGTTTTAGTGAAAATATAATTTTAACCTATTTTTTACTTGTATGTCTTACACAATATAATCGTAATTTATTATGTTACTAATTGTCGTTTTTCAATAAAATTGACACGGGGATACCTGTAACCTAATATAATAATTATGTATGATGTTTTAGAGGAAGAGTTTAAGCAAACAATTATTAAATAGAAACAGATGGTGGGAATAACTTGGAATTTTAGAACTTCGCTTCTTACTCCAATTTATAGTAGCTGCAACCTAAACTTTTGAATATTGTATCATTTGTATCAAGGTTATTAACTATTTATTCTATGGGTAGGAATTGAGATGGCAGATTAGTGGATATGCACTCCCATTTGGGTGCAAAAGAAATCTGCAACGCATTGTAGTACGCCCGATCGAGATTCGAGCCCTGACCTCACCATCATCTGAAATAGACTATTGCGTGTTTGTAGTTTTAAACTATGTGACCATCGATGTGAGTGCAACCTTAACTAACTAATATAAAGATACATAAAGAGAGAAATAATTGTTAATGATTCGTCTTTGAGTTGTTGGAAAACGTTAGATTGAATTATTTTTATCACATCTGCTAGGAATCAAAATCCAGCCTATTAAATTAAGATAAATTAGTACCAATATACAACCATGTAGTATGTTATTAAATTAATTACTATATTTAAATATTTTTAACTTTTCAATCAAGTTTGCGTTAAATTATATTTTATAAGTAGGTGTACAGTGAAATGTGAGTTTAAAGCTAAATAGGGTATACAAATAAAAGTGTTATTAATAATTAACATACTATCCATGGTGTGTTATTTCCACAAGAATGGAAGGAAAGTATAATAATACCCATTTTCAAAAATCGTGATAGATCGGGGTATAATGACTATATAGGTATCTCACTACTACCAACATGAAACATTTTATCTAACACAAATTAATGAGATTGACGCCATATGCAGGGGAAATAATTGGGGATCATCAGTTTTGATTTCCATAAAATAAATTAATAAAAGGTCAGAATTTTAATATTCGGCAAACATTAGAAAAAAAAAATTGAAAATACAACATGACGTTACATCAATATACATAGATTTTTAAAAAATGCCTATTGTTCTGATAAAAGAAATAAATTATATTAAATATTGGTTTTAGAATGCCAAGTAAACCTGTAAAGTTAATGAGGTATTTTAAGTTATATCCATGACAGGGTACGAGTCGGATGTCACTTATCAGATACTTTCGAAAGACATAAAGAATTTAAAGAAGGAGATGCATTTACCAATTTTGTTTTAATCTATCTAGCCTTAAAATATGCTATAAGCGTAATGCAATAGAGTAGGGAAGGGTTGACATTTCATGGAGCAATGCAGTTACTAAATTATGCAAATGATTGAGGTTTTTTAGATAATAGTAAATAAATTGTTGCAAGAAATAAATACATTTTGGTGTGGGTTAGTAAGAAAAAAAAAGCGTATAACCCAAACTGATAGTAAAACGCGGTGCTAAAAAAAAAGTAAAGAATAGGTTTAAGTGTGAACGCTGAAAATACTAAGTATATGATCACACATAGAACACAGATTATGAGGATAATGTTGAGATTACGGGGAACAACTTAACATTTGACATTGTTAATGAGTTTAAATATTTATAAACAAAAGCAAGATGAATGCAGTGTGAATAACATATCTAAGAAATATATGGGGAGAAAAACTCGTATTGACATAGTAAGTAATGAATGGGTGTTAAATGAGTGTGGTTTGAAAGGGAATCTAAGAAGTAATGTGAAAGAAGCGTCTTACGTTGATTTGGGCATGTTGAGAGGACAAGTGTGGATCAAGTGACAAAGCAAATATATGAAGGTATAGCGTGTGGATCAAAAGGAAGGTGTAGGCCACATAAGACGTGGCTAGATGTTGTAGATGAAGATGTGAAAAACAGAATCACTAAGAGTTTTAATAATAAAATAGCATGCATGACTTGGTGTGTGGATGTTGTTGAAGGGAAAGGAGTATGCTAGTACAGGGATTGATGTGTGGTGAAATCTAGTAAAGCTTTAGTATGGATTTTTTTAGCTATATGCACAGTTTATTGCCTACCCCATTGGTGACTGCGTTACTAGGTAGGTATGTATGTATGTATGTATGAACAATTTTAACTAGCAAATAGTAATAACAATATTAAAGTGGAAATTAGGAAAATAATACAGTCTGGAAATATGTGCTAGTACTCGGTCAGAAAGTTGTTAACATCTCACCTGTTGTCAAGGAATGTAAAACTAAGAATATACAAAATAATAGTTTCATAATTGTTCTCTATAGCTGTGAAATTTAGTCTCTTGTCTAACATAAGGACAAAAATTTTGGGTGTTCGCAAACAAGGATCTTAGCAATATACTTGGTCAAAAAAGGGATGAAGCTACTGGTGTGAAGAGTAGGTTACATAATGATGAGTTACATACCCTGTACTCATTACAAGACGTTGTTTCTATAGTAAAATTTCACATATTATGGTGAATAGGGCATGCAGAGCGAATAAGATATTCTAGAACCGTGTTCAAGGTAATTACTGGTAAACCCAATGGGAAGAAACCATTGGGAAGACCTGGATGCTGATGGGAGTATAATATTAAAATTGAACTTAAAGAAATATTATATAGTGAGGTGGACTGGGTAGAACTAGCTCAAGATAGGGATAGGTGGCGTACTTTTAAAGTGTGTCAACTTTCAAGTTTCATAAGCTATAGAGCAGTGGTTCCGAAACTATTTTGATCGCGACCCTTTATATGAACTTTACCAGTTCTGGTGACCCAAAGGGGATGCAGATGTAGTTTCAAATGTCTATTATTATTAGTGTTTATTAAATTAATTTAACTGAATTAATTTAAATGGCTTATAAATAATAAATTTCAATAAGGTCTTAAACAGACACGTTATAAAGCTCAATATTTAGTGGGTACTGATGTGATTTTTTTTTACAGTTTTCTTAGATAAAATGTTCTAAATCGATGAATATTAATAAATTAATTTCAGTGGATTTTAAAACCAAAATTATTTAAAAATCTATTTTGAAAATTTGATTTCATTACAAAATTTGATAAGTGATAAAACACAGTTTTCCAGTGACTGCCATGATGCTGCTTCATTTTATATGTGAGCTCTTCGAATTTGGGTTTATTTTTATTAACAGAGCACAACGCAAGTCATGTTGAGATTCTAAACAATTTTACTTTCTTGCTATCTTACAGGTAGAGGAAGTATTGTGATCGTCAAAATAATAGAATTCAAGATTTTGATGAATGTCGACGTTTCATGACCCCCGAATTAAAAAAAAGGTGGTTTTTGAATTTCCGTCTGTCTGTACCTCGGACTAGAGCCCAAACTATTTTACCGATCGGGCTAAAACTTGGTATCTATGGCTTTCATAAGGTTGCCTCAAGGGTTTTTTGGAATTGGATATCCAACCCTAAAATTAAGGGTAGTTTCTTAAAGGGTGGAAAGAGAAAAAATTGATTTAATCAAACACAGTTTTAATGCTTTGAATAAATTTAATTTCTAAGCTTTGAAGAATATTACAGGCAAAATGTATACTCTCAATTTTTCGTCAAAACGATTTTAAGGGTTCTGATCTGATGCGTTAATTCAAATTTTTAATTATATCTCCGTAAGTCTTAGAGATATGAAATTACTTATCATTGGATACATGAAGATGTATTTATTTTAAACTTCTTTTACTGGAAATCTATTTTTATGAAACAAACAGTTTTCAAGACTTAAGGAAATACATATATTTTTTAAACTTTTTGAACACATAAAAAATTCGACTTACATTTTCTGACGATTTAATTTGACATGAAAAACTAATGCGTTTTTTATTTCTGCAGTCCAGAATTGCAATGCACAACAAAAATCATGTGCAGATTTTCGAAAGAGAATAATTTTCTATTATCTGCTAACAATGCTTTAAATGTAGAGAAGCTCCTTTCCACTTTTACTCACACCACAGCAGCATACTTGAAATAAACTACGTTGCTTTGTTCAAAATCTCCTGAAATGTCACCAAGGAAAAAGTTTTACCCTGATAGCACAACTGCAACTAAGCATAGAGTTTCATATCATTCATTTATTAAAAAAACTTGTTCAATTTTCTTTTGCACAGCCTTTCCCACTTTTCCAGTCACAATATTTAGGTGATTCACAACTTTCTTTAAAAAAATTATTTGATCCACTAATAGCGCTGCTGACTTCTCCAAGGAAGTAATGGCACTAGGCAGAAATCCAAAATTCGACTTTAGGAACGAAATCTTAATTGTGATTTTAGGATAAGAAAGAAGTTCCTGCGCAACTTTAATTGAGGTCGCTTAATTACTGTCAAATGAGTAGATGATCTTTTCACAACTTGGAAGTTCTCACATTAATAGTTGAATGCCTCAATCCAAGTCCCCCACCTGGTTAAAATAGGAGCCGGTGGCAAAGGAACGTTCGGGGACTCCGACTTGAATGATGCCACTCGAGATGGTGCCTTCAGAAAAACTTTCTTCACGCACCCAATCAGCTGCTCAACTTCGATGAATCGCCCTCGTAACTCTTCAGCAACTCTGTAACAGGCATGTAGTAGACATGTTAGGTGCACCATTTTTTAGAACAGCGCTTTCAGAGCATTAGCAGCCTTTATCGTGTAAGGTGCAGCATCAGTCACCAAGAGCAGGATATTGTCGTGTTGGATGTCATCGGGCCATTTTATGCTCAAGAACCTATCAAAGTGTTTGCTTATTGTAGAAAAATTAACTTTTTCTAAAAGTTCACAATTGATGAGAAAATGTTCACCAGGGCCATCTTCTTCCATCGTACCTACCTCTACGTTAGCTACATATCGTACTAAAGAGTCAGTTGTCTCATCCATAGGCACCCATATTTTCTTTTCTGCTACTTTTTCTCGTATTCAACCACACCCCCGTGGGGCTAGCGTTGTATCCCAGCCGGCAACGCTCCAACAAGCCACCACGGTGAGCAAGTCGCAAAGTAACAATAAAATAGAGCTAATCACCAGGGACCTTTAGTGATCTGTACTCGTGAACTAGTTTATTTATATATAACTGGAATAAACAGTCTAATAGGATCCTGACATAAACAAAACGGGGAATGTAACATAAAATGGGCCAACGGCTCGTTTATTAGAATAATATATAACAATGAAATGTATGAGATACAATATGGTAAACTGCCAATAAGCTTCATATAAACTGTCTCAGATTCACAATAAAGAATGACTCTCGCATTCTTAGTTATAGAAAATAATAAAGCTAAAATTTGTAGTCCGGCTCAGGCGCCGCCACTGAATAATGCAAATTGATAGAAATAAGCTAAACATGTAAAAGATAATTGAATCTTGCCACCCTACACAAATATATATACATATCTAATAAAATGTAACTTTCTAATGATTCCCTCATAGTTAAATTTAATAAATATAAAATAGACAAATAACATATTATTGTATTTCCTCTCTATACTTCCAACTCGGCGTAAATATATTGGCCTGCTAGCTTCAGAAACAAGACATTATTTTAGCAGCTCTGAGAGTTGAGCAACCTAACTCTCGACCTGATAGGTCACCAACAGACTTAAATGCATTAAAGTTACTTCTTAGCAGCAAAATTAGTTTAAATGACAAGTCCGTTAAAAATGATAAAATCAACAAACGACTAACACTGACCATAATCTATATATATGCAAGTCTGAAAGACAATATTAGCAACAAAATAAACTAACACCTAAATGATCCAAAAGATGGCTACATAATAACGGTAGAATAAGCCCTAGCCTCTCTCGTAGGTAAACATAAGCTATGTATAAGTCTCATCTTTACAATGACTTACATCCTATTGAGTCCTTGTGACTTAATGGCATCAAAGAGTAGATAACATTGTTGGGCACACGCTTATATTCAGTTCGTATCTGTGGGAGAAAAAAGGGTGGTAAGAATGACCTAATGATGAAGTCACTATTATCCAATCACTTCATAGATGTCTACCTCGGCGCCTGCGCACAAAGCCGTACAGTCTAAGAATGAAAGGGGGTGGGTGAGGGTGACAAGCACACGGAGACTTGGAGGTCCACTTACGTTCATCAGCACGCGCATGCGCGTTAACAACATTTTAGCTTCAGGCTTAGGCGAAACAATTGCATGTCGCGCCAGTCTTCCAGATCAAGTTCTTGTTGTGATAGCGAACAAGTTGTTCCATGGCGTGTTTACCGGCTTCGTACGAGAGTCCGGCTTGGCAGTCAAACAGGGTGAGCGAAAATGTTGTGCTTGGTGATGGTCTCGTTTCTAGCCACGGTACAGTATCTTCTTCATGGTGTTTTCATAGCAACGGCTGACACAATTTTTTCTTAGTGTGGAGGAGTCCGGCAAAGACTTTCCAGTGTGCTTTTCTAAAAAGACGCGCAATCTCGGATTGTTAACTTTGCTCAAGGGACTATCAGCACAAATGAAGGCCTCGCACAATTATTCGTAAAATGCAGAATGTTTTGAAGACTTGCTGGTTTGTCCAAGGATCATTTGCTGTGGTTTTATCTCATCCTGTAATCGGCGAAGACCTCTTTGGTGTTTTTCTCTCTTGGCATGTTGCTGCACAGTAAACTTCTTTTCTGCGGCAATTTTCACGTCACAGAATTTGCAATATAGTATCTGTTCATCGGTAGAGAATACTTTTTTGCCATACTCAGCAACGAAAAGTTTTAATTTATGTGAGGCACTTTCTTTCACTTTAGGCATGTTGAATGCTGAAATTCACATAAATAAAATGTGCAGCTTCTGAAAGATATAGAGATAACGAGCCACCGTTATCTGCAAAACTTGCTCGGACTAGATTAAATGAGTTAATTTACAGCCACATTATGTTAGAGGGGAGGGGGAAGAAGAGCTACCCAGCTATCACCGGCTTGAAGGAAGAGACAGGGGAGGGGTGGACGTAGTCTAACCACCGCGCCGTCTTGGCACCATCGTTTGCTATGACGTGTGCAGAGAGGTTCTAATCATGGGTAAATGACTCAAAAGTAAAATAAAATACCTAAAATGACCAAAAACCTTTAAAAATACCATATTCGCGTAAAAAACGGAAAAAAGTTAAGAAATCCCTTAATAAAGCTACTTAAATTAGTGAAGTTTATTATGAAACACATTTGTATATACTTGAACAACGTTCCATGTTTGAAAAAAAATAATGCAAAATCAACAAAATCCTAGCTCTACTTATTATTGTAAAATTTTATTATTATTAAAAATAAAAAACTTTTGTAAGAAATATATTTTTCTGAAACCAATAATTTCAGAGATATTAGCAAATATATTAATACAATTTTGTGAGCTTTAGTTGTGAAGAGATACTACTTAAGTTTAAACGCAATAATTTACTAATGTCATTGAATAAGCAAATAAAAATGTCTCTCAAGAAGTTGATGTCGAATGTTTGTACAGCACAGGGGTGGCTCTAGGATTTTCGTGAGGAAGGGAGTGGCGTGGGTGCTCCTATCGTTTTTTTTTTAGATATTCAATCAATTATACAAAAAGATGGTACTATACAGATTTTGAAAAATCGAACTTTAACTCCACTCTTTAGTATAGCTAGTTATTTCTCATTCTAAACCGAGATTTTACCACTAAGCCATACTAACACGTTATGTGTGTATAAGTATTCATATATTTTGTTTAAAAAACGTTACTTAAAATTAAATTATTTTAAAGATCTTTATTTATTATTAATCATTGTAATAATAATAGTGAAAATGATCAATTAAATTTAAACCTAAAAAAGGTTAGTGCAACAAGGTGAGATGCATGCAACTTAAATTTAGATCATTTCATTAATGCCCATTTTAAGCATTTTAATACTTAATGTGATTGTCTTAAGTATTTATAGTTATTACCGTTTATTAATCATTTAGTAATATTACCAATAACAATTTCAAAAAACTAAATCGGTTTAGGGAGATTGTATTACGGGACGATAAAAGTAGTAGTGACTTTAAAATTGATTTAATTGGTTTAGTTTCGTAAAGGGGCCGCGCGCCCCCGTGCCCACTCCTGGATCCACCCCTGGCACAGCAATATTCTATCTCTCTCATTTTAGACTCAATAGTCAATACCTACCTATTTTATTGGTCAAAATTTATAAAATAGAAATTTAATAGCAATGCGATAACCATAAGATGTGCATCCCCTAATAAAATGCCGAAAATCTTAACCGGAAATCAAAATTTTAATACGGAGTGTTAACTCTTGGGGACCCAATATCTATATTTTTTATTGTTCCAAATATACAAATGAAGACGTTAATTCTTTAAGAAAGAAATTATAAAATTTAAAACCTTGAGTCAAAAAGTTTTTACGTTTGTATAGCGCAATTGGTTCTCGAGTTTGCTAGTGTATATTATATTACGAATTTATATAAAGGGGAGCAATAAAGAACATACGGAGGAAAAGTTATTTGGAAATCAAGGCTCCCAGATAATGGGACAAGGTGGGTTCATTAGTATAACTCCAGGTGGGGTATTAAGACCTTAAAAATAAATTTTCAAGGGTTTTTACATTTGTAACTGAGAGGGTTATTTTAATCAATATTGTCTTTTTTTCTAAATAGTTCATACAAATATATTGTATTTACTTTTTTCTAGATAATCTAATGACATATTTCACCTTGTAGCCTTTAGAATAAAGTTGAGACATTGTACTACTGGAAATCTGTATTTTCATAAGGATCAAATGTATTTTTATCAAAAATACAACTGCATGAATAATTTGGAATAGTTTCTCACATAATAAACCAATTTCTACTATTTACGAGTGTGGTATAACCACAATTTAAACCTTTATATCCTCTGTGCTAATATAAGCGAGCGTATCTTATTAATTCTTAAATGTATATTTTCAAAATAACTAGAGCAAGGGACCATTTTTTATGTGTATTTTTTGAAACTGAATAAAGCAAATCTATTTTTTGAAATAATTTTGTTTCGGTTAGACTTAGGTCGTTCGTGTGGTTTTTTAGTTACAATATTATAATTTTAAAATAATTATGATTTACTAAAGGCTTACTATGTATCTATAATGCCTAGATTGGTTAAGGTTGGATAAAATACGTTGAGTTTTTTTCGCGTTTTTTCTTTAAACGCTTGTTCCTAGCCCTGAGAAAGAAAAATAGATTTTTATTTTTCCTGAAAATACTATTTTTATACTGAGTTTTGTTAAAATTGGAGGACATTAACTCCTTATTTAAGTATTTGTATACTATTGTAAACTTGTTTACAGATAATCATTGCGACTCGTAGTTTGTGCCAGGGCTAGCAAAGCTTGAAATTTGACAAAGATATTAGTAACAAACCAGAGCCCCTAACAAAAATATTTTATGCAAAGTTCCTTTCAGTTTATGCCAGAGAGACCGAGTATATAATAACTACTCTATTAAGGTAGGGATGAGGGATGAGGAAGGAAGCATTTTAGAGATAATCAACCCGCATTTGCCTTCAAGATGAGTGGGACAACATATAGGGACAAGACAGCTTCAGTAGACCCGACTGGGGTTTGAACCCCAATCTCCCCGTCGTCATAAGGCCCGTTTAACACGAGAGTGACGCCTTAAATAATTTGTCTACTAAAGCGGGTGAGACTGATAATTGCGTGATAACTTTGACAGTTTTTTTTATCACGTCTGAAGATGATAAAAATAGTTATATATTCTATGAAATTTTATTATTTCTCGCTACAAAATTGTGGGCCAAAATAAGATCAAAACTCAAAAAACATTTGTATCTTATTGGGTGTTTATGCGTGTTCAAAACTTGGTCAGTTTCCATTAAATTAGTTTCTTACACGTAAAAACTTCAATACGAGTTTTGACCGAAATGTCAGCTCTGGCCACCTCACACTTTGCATTACTAGCACTACCCATAAGAATTAATAAAATGACAAATATTTTATTTTTTAAGAAGTAGTTGAAAAGATAAAAGGTGATAAAATGAGCACACGTGTCATTAAATAATTAATTTGATTTCTATTTTATAGGCGAATATCTAAAAATTCAATAGTTTTATGCACAATCGTGTATTATTATTAGCACCGCGTCTTACTACCCGTTCGGGTTATATGCACTTAAGCTAATGTGTAATGGTAGGTTGATTGTGAGATGAAATGGAGGACCTACAGTTTAACGTGGAATCCGAACCACGGTGGAGGCCTGGCATTCCCCACATCACAATCGTGTAGCATTTATGTGTTTTCTCATACTGAAAGCATTAAGTATCTTGACAGGGGAACTCACATTTCGAATTCGTGGCTAAAGAAAACTGAATTCTAATATTGTGTATTTTTCTCATCTACTAACAATAGCTAGCGTGGATGATTGGTTTGTATTTTAAATTTGTTCCCCGTGGGATGTAAAGCTGCTAATGAGCAACCATATTTATAATTAATAGTGAATCACATAAAATTCGTTCCTTTAAGTTAAAGCTACAGTTGACACGTTTATTAAAAAAATTAGTTTTACACAGTATTTAATAAAGTTTTGATTTGTTTTTACTTTCAGGGCTACCACTATTTTTTAAACCAGAAAATTATTTATTTTTTCCACGTTTTATAAAGGGAATTCTCATTTTATCGGACACTTAATGAGAGTATATAGAAATAAAACATTATTCTTTATAAAATTGATTAGTGAGGTAATGAAATTTGTGTTTAGAACAGAGTGATTTGATTTTGATGTAGAAATATATGCAGTCACTCACAATCACTATTTTTCAGGAATAAAAGCGCTATAGAAGGGAAAGGGTGTGGAAGGAGAAAAATACGAGTTATTCAGTTAGCTTTTTTTTACTATACAAAAGCTCACTACATAAATATTTCAATTAAATGTTACTAACATTCCATTATTTTTAAGTTGTTCCTGAATTTCTCTCTTTTCCTGGCTCTCCAAGAGTGTGTAAGTAATAACTTCTTTCGTAATTTTATAAATTTCTTGTATACTTTAGTTTATCCATTAATTACTCTTATTTTAGCACGACGTCTTAATACTGCCTTTTCAGGTTATACGCTTATTTCCTGTTGAAACAGTTGATAGCTTTCATATTGGGGTAATCCAAGATTTGATAAAGACATACTCCCTGGCCTAAACTTCAAATTTAGAATCCCACTATAGTATTTGTAAACTATTTTGAATTAAGCCAATATATGTTTTAAGATGACATTCTGATGGAGCGATTGTGTAAAGATAGAAAAATGACACACGAACGGGGATTTGAGCCCTGGTCATTCATCTCTACTCGCCAACTGTTGTACCTATTGGATTATCAGGGATCTCTTTGTCAGTTCAATCACCCACATAAACCTCCAAGCGTACTAGTGTAGATAAATACCAACAATAATTATTGTTACAAGGTAACTCTTATTCAATGAATAATCGTATATTTCCTTTGTATAATTTATTTTGATTGCTTTAGCATTTAAATAATATTACCAATGTATAGTAAGTGTTAATAATATTACCACCGCGTCTTACTACCCGTTCGGGTTATACTCTTTAAGTACTAATTACGCTAATGGATTAGGAATAGGGAAGGTTGAATTAGAGGAAGTGAACCCGCATTTACGTGGAGGGAGAGTGGAAAACCATTTAGGAAAAACCACCCCCTGTTCACCCGACCGAGATTCGAACCTCGATCTCCCCATCCTCAGTAGTAGAGCTCAACACGACTAGCGCGTTAGCCAACTACTCCACCGAGGCGGGTATAGTAAGTGTTGCTTTTAATCGTGTGTCGGGAGTAATATTTAAGCAATGACAATTTTTTTAATATTTGTATTATTATTATTATTATTATTATTATTATTATTATTATTATTATTATATATCCAATGAAATGTTGTTTTAAAATAACTCACCATTTAACTATTATTTCATGTTTTTAATGTAATAATGTATAGATACAAATACAAGTATTTATTATTCAATTAATTTTGTAATTTAATGTGTATTCTCAGTTCTGGCATGGTACAGTTTCTACTTCCCATTTAAATGCATTAATAGGGTAGGGAATAGTAAAGTAAATTTTAGAAAAGTTTAACCACATTTGTGTGAAGATAGAGTGGAAAACCTTATAAAAGACTCTCAGTGGGCATACACCCAGCCTGTATTTGAAGCCCAACCACCCTATCACTGGCAAACCAGACTATACCCCAATTTTATTACGAATGGACATATTATGTAAGAGCCTGAAAACCTCCAATTTGTGTATGCTATGGCCAGGATGAATTTCAATGAAAGCCCAAGCCAGTTGACAAATGCATTGCCTTCTATTTGGGACAATCTTAGGTTATTGCCCCTAACACCCCTCGTCAAGGCTTTGTACAAGTTTTGGACTCTGACTCCTTTCAATACGAAGGTGATTGCTACCTGAGATAAAGGTTGCAGAGGATTAGAGATGTGTTTGCCAACTCAGGCCCGCTCTTTGGAAGGGTGAGGAGTAGAGGGGGGCTCTAAGGTGCCAATAGCTCTAGCAACACTGTAGATTTGACTGAGCCACAGAGACAAGGTAAAACTCAATTGCTTTCTTCAGTTACCGTCAATTGGGGGCTGGCGCTGAAGCGACTCTTCACTTCCTACGACCATTGACCGGGCCCTTAACAGTCAGCCTACGGGTATTTCTTCTCCCATAGATAAATTTCAACTTCAGTTTTTAGTTCAATTAGCCGTATAAGAATCTTCCCTTGAGAGAGCCAATGAACGTCAGAGTGAATCACCAAGTCCTAATGATGATATCCCATATCTTCACATATTCCTTATTGGCATAATCTTGCCCACAAACAGTTTTCGCCATTGTCACTGCTGCTGACTTTACGAGTTCTTCCCCGATGCAACGGGGTTTCTTATATTTTTCAATATTCCATGCCACTTCAAAGGACGCCAAGGAAGTTTTTCAAAAGAAAAATCTGAACTCGAGGAAGCATCTGTCCTCCTACGTTTAGCTTGTTAATTTTTATCCTTCTAGTAACTGAGGGCCATATACAAAAACTTGAGTAAATGATTGCTTTGTAGACACTAGCGTGGGATTTCTTGCTTCATCGTATGTTAAAAGTGGAGTGATAGTGTGCTCGGGAGTACACTATCGGTTCACTTAACATTCATCATACGTTCTTTCATACTATCCTTAGTGTCCTTCGACGAGATTTGGAAGAACCGAACTCAAATTAAGCTTAAGTAAGCCTGAAAAATTTGTAAATTTTCTCCTTTACAAAGGAGAGATTTTTTCCTTTTGAAAATAATTCTCTCTATACGATATCTTCGTAGTACTATAACGTTTCACAAACACCTACCGTTTAAGTTTACTTAGTATTTGTTAAAATATTTTTACTATATATTTAAATTGCTATTTTGATTTATTTTGTAATGTGTAAATAATATTATTTTTAAAATACCACCTAAATATGACAATGTGTACATGTAAAGCAAGTTGAGGGTTATTGAATTATATGCCTTCATTATAAGGAATAAGTCTGACAGTGATTAAAACCAGTACGAATAGTGTAGTCTAAGAAGTACTGGAATATCTGATGTTGTAAGAAATAGTTTAATTCTATAAGATATAATAAAAGTATATATTATATTTTACTTATTTATTTTATCAAAATTGCCCCTTGGGTCAAGCAATTTGTTAAATCAATATTGAACGTGTTAAATTAATTTTCAATTTAGTATATTATTAAAACCTATATGATCGGTTTGTGTACAATGTTAGATTGTATATATCTACAACAATTTCGACGTGACAGGTTTTAAAAATCATATTATATAATTATTTAAGAACACTTAAAAGTTAAGTTTCAAAACGGTATATTGTTTAGGAGTGTATTATTTGTCAGAAAATCATCTCATGAACTACATTATTCCATTTAACAAGAAAATTATAATTTTAAACAGGAGTCTTAATTCAAGTAAATCTTACTCTTTAAAACACAATATTCATTGTAAATGAACATTTATGGCAATATTTCAGATTGATCTGAGCTCGAACGCATTTACCAGTGTTTCACAAACATTGCTTGACTGGAAGACACTCCAAACAGTTGATCTTCAAGATAATCCATGGCATTGCGAGTGTTCCTTGCAATGGATGCTCGATATTGTGGTAGCAAAACTATACAAAGCAGATCAAGAGCTTCTCTACAATCTCAAGTAAGATTTTTAGACGACTAGTTCATACAAACGTGTTAGTTTCATGTTTTATTCCAACATACTGATATATAATATTCATTGTTTTTAAAATATATTTGCTATAACTTGTAATAATAAGCTATTCTACTATACAGAAGCTTAGTTGCAATAATAAAGTCTTAGGCATGGTTTTTAGCACGCCTAGAGAGAAAGAAAATACTATGAGATAAAATTCGAGTAAGCCAATACAATATGCCTACACAACAGAACGAAATCAAAATTTGTGAAATTAATATAAGCCATCAAACTGGACTAATCAACCAATGTATGAAACTTCTTTATCATTGATAAAAAGGTAATACAATGAACACAACTTCTACATTCAGGCTGCTATTTTACAAAATTGAAATAAATTTAATGAACAACTGCAATTTGAAAACAAAAACAATAATAAATATAATAAAAATTTACTCAAAGATTTAAAAATCCTATAAAAAATTCCTAATCAGCTTTACCTTCCAAAGGTAGTAACATTACTTTAAAGCCCACGGTATCAATACAATAGTTTCACCTCCAAAACATTCCTCAGAATCCAATTTATGCATATACAGGGTGTACCGTAAAGTAACCAACAAACTCCACCAGATTGTTCTAGACACCATTTGAAATCAAAGAACCAATGTGCACAAAAGGGCTATGTGGCACCCTAGTGGAGTTACAGCCACATGACAGACGTACTTACATGTAATTAAAATACCAAATATAGGCTATATAACTGCAAATATTTATTATTTTGATGTTGATTGACAAGTTACATCCATCAACAATAACAATCACTTTCACACGTACTGTTCAAAATGCCTCTCTCCCCGTCCACCTCAGCCACGTTGCACCATGGCGTGCTCTCACAAAATGTCGGCAAGTTCGTTTCTGATGAGTTTGGTGGCGTCGTTTATTGCTTGTGTTTAACTGATCTCTTGTTTATGGCTTATGTCTGCTGTTTCTCAGTAAAAGTGTCGAATTAACAAGATGTAGATATTTACTTTTTTTATTCTAATTATGTCTAGAGCACACTGGTGGAGTATGTTGGTTACGTCACGGTACGCTGCGTATATATTAAAAAACTGTGTGTATTGGTGTGTATTTAAAATTTAGAATAATTACACCCTCTAGAACTATCATCATACACACATGACCTTATTATTAATTATTAGACATTGACTCTTCAACAATGTTCTCCGTGATTACAGGCACAAATTACATTTAAACTTATTTTTTAACAACAGAGTATTTTGCCATGCACCATCCTTTCTTTTATACAAGCAACTAGAGATCCATACTATGTTTTAAATTATTATTAGCACCGCGTCTTACTACCCGTTCGGGCTAGACGCACTTACGCTAATGTGTAATGGTAGGGTGATTGTGAGATGAAATGGAGGACCGACAGTTTAACGTGGAATCCAAACCACGGTGGAGGCCTGGCATTCCCCACATTCACAAGATGTCTTGTCAGAGGTGAGGGAAGCGATTGGTAATCAGATAAATCTGTGCCGGGACCGAGGATTGAACCCCGGACCCCCAGCACAGATGTCCAACACCTTAACCCTAGACCACCAGGTCACCCTATTCTTTAAAGAAAATATTAAAAATATCAATAAGGTAGGCTTTTTCTTGGTTAGATTTCACTTTATATAATATACACCTCTAATATGTTCATATTCAACCAACTCAATTCCATAGTTTATTTTATTTCAATCTAATAGTCTTCCTTAATTTATTCTCTCATTTAGTTTCCATACATATTATTAGTAGCGAAATATGTTTATAAGAATTGATTATTTGTTGGGCCTGTTTAAAGCGTTTATTTTGGTGTTAATATATGAACATTATTATGTAATAATTTGTTAATATGTAAACTAAAATTTATTTATCAAATCCTCTAGTTTTAATAAAATTGGTAAGATTATTATTTTCATAATTTATTTAATATAACTTCACTTATAAATTTCTTAACACCTCTTGTTAAGATGAGTGTCAGAAGAAAGGTTGGCCTAAGGGCTTCATGCATCCTAGGCGAGACTTAAACATTTTCAACTCAGTTGTATTCGTACCCCCCATGTGACGCAAAATAGAAATAATAAGGCACCAAAAAAGGACCAAAAATAAAATATTAAATAAAGGGCCCCCAACACACACTTAATCAATCAAGCAAAAATATTATCCCTTCTTCCCTTCCTTTTCTCTTAAAATTTTAGAAAGTTTTTAATTAAATGTGAATTTGATGGGCCATAAATGACACGCCGAATGTCAAAAAATTACAAAAATGATTATAATATTAATAAATATGTAATATATATATTATTCTTAGAATTTGATTACATATTTTTATAATATTATTTCTTTAATTAATAATCATTATTGGGTTACTTAATTATTTTTTTCAAACACAAAAAATAAATACATATATGTATATATATCGCTCATTTGCGAGAATAATGACATAACTCAAAAATGGTCGGTTTTTAGTTAATTGCAAAAAATTAAAAGGAATCTTGAGTACTTTTTACTGGAAGAACGACTTGAGCGAGTTTCTAAAAATGGATGAGAGAGAGCAGTAATGTCGTTATTGCACTGTGCATTTTTGCTACATGCCTTATTTCTATAGTGTGTTATCTCAGTTAGCACTTGGTGTTTGATGTGTAAAGTCTATTTCGTTCTCAGAAACAAAGTCATATTTTCAATTAAGTCGTCGATGTTGCAAAAGTAAGATAAATTTAGCTTAATCCGTTATCATTAAAAACGTATTATTTCGACTTATGACTTTCTTCGTAATAAATGTTACTTGCTTTATGCTGGGAATATTTTGTAATGTGACGTTCTTCCAACAAAATTATTGTTATGTTTTCGTATTACTTCACTTTATGACGTTATTCTGAAAAACTATTTTCATTTTGTAAAATTGAAATCAGTATTATTTTCAATTATGACGTTATTTTCGAATAAATATTACTGTTAATTAGTATTTAATTTTGATTATTCTTGATTATGACGTTATAGCCAAAAAATATTTTAGCTCAATAGCTTTTAGATACCAGTTTCTTAGTTGTGACTTGAAAACTATTTACCTCATTTTAAATAATAATTCTACTCAAACTTATTAAGTTAATCATTATTATTTATTTTACAGTAAAAATGGCTTCTCGAGGTAAATTGATGGTAAAATTAGCCGCGAAAGCGTTATAAACCGAAGATGTTTCCACCTCTGAACAAGTCCTGAAAGAAGATAGTATGAAAATTTTGATTAGAAATTTAATTTATACTTTAGATGGGGGCTATTTTAAGCTGGTTGAGAGACAAACACATTGGGAGGCACCTTACTTTCCTTGCTCATCCTGTCAACTATTATTTATTTAGGTCCATCTAGTGAAAGAGCTTATTTTGTGGCTTGGAAATCTGGGAGGGAGCGCTCTCAAGGTCAACCATTGATGAGTGACCAGCCTATCTAACAATGAACCAGACAGAGAGTAGAGATTTATGGGTTGTTAAACTATATAAATATAAAAAACCATTTTCAAAGATAATTTACTAATTAAAATAATTTTCTCATATATGTAATGGAATTATCCAGTCTATTTGTACTATTCGCTGTTCGTTTTGAATTTGGTTATTTGATTTGAAATAATTCCTAGTTATTATTAAGAAATAATGATGAAATATACTATTCTATTCAGGTAATAGAGAACCAATACTAAAACCAGATCTAATGCAGTCAAATAATGACAAGTCTGATGTAGACAAAAATAATAGCAGTGGTTCATCAAGTAGCAACTCCTGTAGTACTCGCTGTAGTGGATCTTGTTCGGAATCCGAGTCATCATCTGAGGGTAAACTCGCAGTTTATTTTTATAATAATCTATTTTATTAATTTTATTACCAGTGACATTATTCTATTATATCTAGAACCGTTCCACGTGTATGAAATGTACTCAGAAGACTTTTACTACTGGAAAAATGTGACTATTCAGATGGGAGTCAATTTAACAGTGGATACAAAGAATGAGGCAGTGAAGTTGATGGACATAAAAGTTTTGAAAGTTCAAAAAGACTCCTAGTGTTCCCTGTTTTACAAAACGTCGTATGCCGAATCACAGTTTAAATAAGCTATTGTTATATAAAAAAAAGTGTTGAAGTTGAATTAAAGAACCACAAACCTGGAATTTTCGAGAGGAAAAAAGCTGACCTTTAGGAGTTGCTAAAGAAAAATGTAATCTCAAAATATTACAGTTCCTTTTATAATGTTTTATAATAGAATAAGAAAACCTAATGTACTGATTTTGTTAATTGAATTTTCATAAATGTTTATATTGAAAAAATTACGAACGAGATTACAAACTACTACTGTAGGACTGTTTGTTTAAAACTTTTTGCGTTGGATTGTATTAATAAAGTATTGTCAGTTTACTATTTTCATTATTTTTAATTGACTCAGATTTTTAACTACCAATAGAATCATCATTATGAATGATTAACAATTATCAAATGGCATTTTTTTATGACGACACAATTATAAATAATTTAAAGTTGAAAAGATAAGTTTGAAATAAGTTTTTTACAACAATGACATAACCTCAAATAATTCACAGATGAAAATAATATGTTGCAGGAAGAATGTCATAAGTAAAAAAGGGTTGTTTTTAGGGGTAGGTTTTACTAGCAAATTATATTTATTTGTATAGAATGAACAGCTAATGATAACTTTAATAAGATGTTACTATTACCCACGATAAAAAGTAATATTTAAAAGAGTAGTGAGCACTTTTATTAATATTAAACTTTGAAACATCTTTCCTGAAAAATCACGTTTTTTGAGTTATGTCATTCTTCTCGCAAATGAGCGATATATATACATATGTATTAATAATATATATATATTATATGCCACAAACATTGCGCTCTCTTAAGAGACTGATGTATGGTTGTTTTGTGATAGATTATATAGCAAATGTGTAAATAATAGATAGCTAATTGAGTAATTAATAGTGATTAATTGATGAAGTGTCAATTATTGATAATCAATCACTTGTCAAAATCTTATCAAATACTGATCTTTGACTGGATTAATTGATGACGTGTAAATTATTGATAATCAATCACTTGTCAAAATCTTATCGAATACTGATCTTTGACTTATTTATCAGTCAAAGATCAGTATTCGATAAGATTTTGACAAGTGATTGATTATCAATAATTGACACGTCATCAATTAATCACTATTAAGTACTCAATTAGCTATCTATTATTTACACATTTGCTATATAATCTATCACAAAACAATCATACATCAGTCTCTTAAGAGAGCGCAATGTTTGTGGCACAAAAAAAGTTTGAAAGTTACCAACAACCTACAAAATGGCCTTCCCAATCCCGTAATTACAAATATCATTCAAAATTATACTTAAAATGTCAACCATAACTAAAATGAGTCGACTACAATCAAGACTACAAGATAGCCGCTCTGACCTTAAAATTTTCTATCATTCTCAAAACGAGTTTTTTAGTTTCAGAATGAAAAAAATTGGATTTTAAAACCTAACAAGTTCCTCTAAATCAAACCCAAAACTATTGTTCAAAGCCCAGAAGTTTAATCATACACAAAACTACTAGCTTATACCAAAATATTGAGCCAAAAATTGACCACCCTAATCTCTAAAAGAATTAGATCAAAGTAAAAATCAATTTTGATTACGGTCCCGGCACAGATTTATCTGATTACCAAACCCTCCCTTCACCTCTGACAAGGCATCTTGTGAATGTGGGGAATGCCGGGCCTCCACCGTGGTTCGGATTCCACGTTAAGCTGTAGGTCCTTCATTTCATCTCACAATCACCCTACCATTACACATTAGCTTAAGTGCGTATAACCCGAACGGGTAGTAAGACGCGGTGCTAATAATAATAATAATAATAATAATAATAATAATAATGATAATAATAATTTTAATTACTTGAGTTTATTAACATGGCCAAAGATATTATTTATTAGCAGTATTATATACACTCAATATCATCGCAGAGGTAACTGCAGGTCTTATGGAGAAAATATTTATCTTCTCTTCCTCGGTTAACTGTTGCCAAATCTACTCACTTCCAGCTATGTCGGAAAATGGTGTGCTGGGGTAAGAAAGAATGAGATATTGACAACTTCGACAAGCCAGCGTTGCGAAATTTATTTTATATTTGAGAAAGAATTGTCCCCATGTAAGACGAGAGAATGACAATGCTGTCTCCTAATAATAGCCATGAAGTTCCCTCAAAGATGATATTGGATGTAGTTAATTAACCACTATCCCACAGTAGTCAAACCCTAAGGGTATCTAAGAACAAAAATAAATTTTGATCATAGCCCATCGATATAGTCTAAGTATCATCAGGTATGTAAGTTTTACTGTTATCCTGTAATATTCAACACTATAAAAGTATATTAGATCAAGAGGTGATAGAAATAACGATCTTGGATTGCTCAATATAACCGTGGAGGGATGATGCAGTGAGAGTGAGAGAGAGATAGTGGAGAAATAAGGGAGAGATTGTAAAGTGAGAGTTGAGAGACGGTGGAGTAAATAATCGAAAGAGTTTTTTTATTATTAGTAAGAGGGAATAATATATTAAAAAGTGATTCCGGTTAGGAAAAAAAAGGTGATTAGAGGAAATTATTGAAGGTTCTCTTAAAAGATATTAAAACAAATTGTTTAATTAAACCATTCTATAATATAAAACTTATGAGGAAAGCATAAAAGGATTATATTAATATTGATTACAATAGTATAAAAAGGGCAGCTGTCTGAGATTAAAACTAGAAATCTCACCATTGCAAAATATTCTGTAGTCTAGTTGTTTAATTTGGAAAGAAAAGCGAGGGGGATAGGGAGGGGTGGTAGTGACTGACGGGTGTGATAGCTAGAAGCTTGGCATAGGTTTAATGTTAAGGGGGTGGGGTGGTAAGCTGAAATAATGACAATATATTCAAAGAAGGTGAGTAAAGGTTAGAGAGAGCCTACATATAAGGAAAGGTAGAATTAAAGGTGGTAATCCGATTGACCATGAATCTGTCAATATGATAATTTCAATTTTAACTCAGAAAATATCTTTCAATATAGAAATATAATAACACATTATCAAATTGATTAAAAGTAGTAAAACATAATTGACGGTAAATATGTTCATATGCTAATAATTACAATTGCAACTAATATACTTACACAGCCAAAGATACATTAGATAGATAAAAATCAAATACGTGTTCATGCAAATATTTATAGTTATTATCATTGTATACTTACAAGGATATGATAAACTATTACTAAAATAATTAAAGTATTTACTTGGGGTAAAGGTTTGCTTATAGGCATATTTCCTCCACTAAAGGCCTCTAGGTCTCAATCCCCTCTTTTCAGACCCAAACAACACCCTCCTCCCCCGAAAGATCCAAAACATTTCCTTCACTAATGGTTCCTAAGTTTCATTCATTACACACATCCACAAAAAACCCTTCCCTCCCAAAGATCTAAGGTATGTTTTAAAAATATTTATAATTGTTTAATTTGGTTTACCGGGTCCTGGTCGTTATAAATAGATAGATAGATCTGTCTTACAATATATCCATTCCTTTTGTCAGTAAACTTAGACCGCCAATGTACCCTGTCCTCTACCTCTTCTTTCAGCTTCCAGAATTTTCTTCTTTGTTTCAAGTCATCCAATATTTGAATTCTCCTTCTTCCTAAGCTTATTTTCCCCTCGACTTTGCCTTCTATGACGTCATGCAGAAGACAGTTCTTTCTAAGTATGTGTCCAATCTAGTTTGCTCTGTAACAAAGAATCACGTCCAAAATGGTTATCTTATCAATCAATCTTTTTATGACTTTTTCACTTGTCCCCCTGTCTTCCTAGCTGGTCTTATCAATTATTCTATAGCATCACATTTCAAAGATCTATAAGTATTTCTTTTCCATTTTTCTAGGAGTCAAAGTTTCTGCTTCATATGGTGCGAGGCTCCAAATGTAGTATTTCATCAGACTATTTATTCCTCAGTTCTAAGCTCAACTTGCTGGTCACTCTTCTATTTTAAAACTTCCTTGGCCATGGCAATTATCAACCCAGTTTCCTTGTTGCAGTAGGTACCCTTTATCAGCAGATTTCCCAGGTACTTGAACAGTGGGTTATGTACCTCAATCTCCCTGGCATCGGAAATCCAGTCTAAATTCGATTATTATTAGCACTGCGTCTTACTACCCGTTTGGGTTATACGCATTTACGCTAATGTGTAATGGTAGGGTGATTGTGAGATGAAATGGAGGACCTACAGTTTAACGTGGCATCCGAACCACGGTGGAGGCCTAGCATTCCCCACATTCACAAGATGTTTTGTCAGAGGTGAAGGAAGGGTTTAGCAATCAGATAAATCTGTGCCGGGACGGAGGATTGAACGCCGGACCCATAGTACAGAAGTCTGACACCTTACCCCTAGACTACCAGGGCACTCGGGGTCTAATTAGAGAGTGACATGTTATACCAACCAATCATAAATATGGGCCATAACAAAACTAAATATGTCAGTACTATATTTTCTAATTGAGTTATTCGACAAAACAATCTTACAGCAGCAAACACTATCATAAGGATACAATACTACTTTAGTTGGTTTTGTATATTTTAAAATGTTATTAATAGTTATACAAGAAGATTTGTATTAAAATAAATGTTTTTTAATAGATGTGCCTCTCCAGCAATAGTAGCTGAGAAACGTATGGTTCATTTCTATAACTGGACCAAGCCAGCTTTTTGCTCTGGGTTCGAGCAGCTCCGAATGAAGCCTGGACAAAATGACCCTACTTCATCATCTTGGTTGGGCACCTCTAATGCTGCCATCATCGTCGTCTGCAGTCTGCTCGGGGTCCTAGTATTGCTCGTAGCTTTGGGCATCTTCCTTCAGCGGAAACTGAGTGCCAGGAGAAGAATTAAGAATAGACGGTTTTAGTTTTTATTTAGAAATGAAGTTAAAGGTATATTTATTTTGGCTAAGCCTGTGAGAATCTAAAATTTTCAATTTTCAATCGAATCCTAATCTTTGTTTACTCACTCGAATCGATTAAAAATCGAATAATATACTTTCGACATTTTTTAAATTTTGACTGGATTAAATAATTATAATACATTTTATAAAATTAAATATTAATTGAATATTTAATATTCTTAAGAAAAATCTAAATCAAATATTAGACTAACTTATGAATAATTTTTCAAGCTCATTAAACCTTCATTTTACATGATCCCAAGAAAAATAATGTGTTTACTTGTTAAATTGTAAGTGATACATTAACATGACTTATTTAACTATATTCTAGTAATGGCTCAGTTAATGTCCAGAAAAAGTTTGCCATTTAAATTCTAATTTTAAATTAAATTTTATTGAATACGAATCTGAGACCTATTTGGAATTGGAAATTCTAATTTTATTTGAATCTTTTAACTCTTTAAATTCATAACTACGAATCGAATGTGAGTATTAATTATATTAGATTTCAGATTAGTAATTTTGAAGCTTCACACAGGCCTAGACTATGTATTCACGTTCCTATTCAGATGTTTGCAAAATATACTGTGTGTATATTTGGTTGTGGCCAAAGTGCAACATATAGTTGGTCCTAGACTCCATTTCCCTCCTGTATTTTATTGACTTGAAAGCGCGATCAAGAAAGGGAAGACGAGTGATGATGGGGGAAGGGGGTAGAACGGGAGCAAAGATATAGTGGATAGAAAGTTCGAAGTGGTCTACCGAGTACCGGTGAGATCCACTTTGCTGAAGGGAAAATGGCGCAGCTGAGCCGGAAACAGCGGTCGCTCGTTACCGCTTGTCGCCCGTGACGTCACTCGACTGGAAAGACAAGATGCTCCACGTAATTGGAGTGGTTTTAGCGGGGTGACATCTTCATCGCTCAGCCATTGTGGTTTAATTGTTGGGTGATGACGTCAGGGCTACTTGACACGATCGAAACAAAGGCGCCATGTCAATGCCCAAGCCCTAGTGTCACCCAGGGCTCTCCACTCACTGCAACCTTTCTTCTATCCCCCGCTACCCACCCCTAACCCTTTCCATCATTAGTGGCTTTCCTGCCCTAAACAAAGGAGACCGTTTTATTACAGGCTTTTTAATGTTTCACGAGAAACTTGAAACAGGTCAGGCCTCTCTTCGCCTCTGTTCCTATCGTTTAAAATGTCTCATCTTCGATAATTGTCATTAGTTGTAAAGGTCTGACACCCTAGCTCAGTCATCTATCTATTGATATAAGGATTTCTGGTTCGATTCTCAGAATTACTAAAAAATGTATCATTGTTGACATTGGGTTCTCCCTTTCAAAGTGATGAAATAACCACGGTAGGACTGGGTTATGAGTATGTTCTAGTATTAAAAATAGTGTGTAAGTCGATTTGGGAAATAATCAGTTGGATTAAGAAGTGCACGTTAAATACCCTACATGTAATAGATAAGGTCTGAGGTTGGATACGTTAGTAAAGTGTTTAAACCAAAATCTTTAAAAATAATAAAGATATAAGTAAAAATACCGTAATAATGTTTTATTGATCAAACTTTATGTTGTAAATAGATGCCTTATAATAATAATAATAATAATAATAATAATAATAATAATAATAATAATTAGCACCACGTCTTATTACCCGTTCGGGTTATACGCTTTAAGTACTAATAACGCTAATGGATTAGGAATTGGGAAGGTTGAATTAGAGGAAGTGAACCCACATTTACGTGGAAGGAGAGTGGAAAACCATTTAGGAAAAAACCACCCCCAGTTCACCCGACCGAGATTCGAACCTCAATCTTCCCGTCCTCAGCAGTCGAGCTCAACACGACAAGCGCGTTAGCCAACTGCGCCACCGAGGCGGGTCAAAAGATGCCTTAAAGTTAAAATCAGTTTTATACAAAACTTGTTCATTACTCAAAGTTTGTGCTTGGATAATAGTTTTATAAATGATTTCTAAATACTTATTTTGGTTGATAATCGTATAACTAGCTTATATAAAGTGTAACGCAATATCACCTGTTGTCATATGTGATTATATAGTGAACCAAATTGCAGGTAAGATTAGATTAAATCAATTCGTAATGGGTAAATGATTTTTTTTTAAGTTTAGTCTTTAAATTGATAAGAGAAAAAGCATCATTGTAATATTTTTTGTTTATTTATGGATTATTAAATATTAATCTCATGCTAACTATAGCAATAATTAATACATTTTCCAGACGCATCTAGGAACAGAAACACACATTAGTCGATTCCCACCAAATTTGTTTTTAAAACTCAATCTTAAATTTAGGTGTGGTAGTAAATATATATTAATAATATTGTTTTATGTCATTGTTATGATAGTTAAATGTCATTGAAGTTCATTCAGAAAATATCTAATTTTGTATTAGGCCTACCTTTGTTTGTATCAATATAAAGTGATGATTAGCTTTGCCACACCCATTTTGTTCACCCTAAAAATCATAAATCTCGTCTTGTTTTTTTTTAGGAATGGAACGGTAGTGGTTTAATCCCTTTAGTAGGTAATGATGTTTAAATATAAAACATATTGGTTCTCACACTGTTTCTACACAAATGTGGGTGCACTTCCTCAAAAGTATACCTTCCTCATTCATATACCGTTAGTGTAAATATATGGATGGCCCAGCTGGATGGTAAAACGTGGAGCGTGGAATGATTGTTTTGTTTCTAGACATAAAAATTGACTCAAATATAATAGAGCTTTAAGATACAATTATACAGTAGCTTACACATTTCATATTATAGTTTGCAACACAATTTTTAAAAATTGGTTAACAGTTTAAAAAACTGCATATAATCTTGTTTTTTAGCACTGTGTCTTACCACCCATTCAGGTTATGCCCTTATGTACTAATTACGCTAATGGGTTAGGAATAAGGAAGTTTGAATTGGTGAATTTTGTGGAAGTGTACCCGCCTTTGAGTGAGGAGAGAGAGTGGGAAACCGTTTAGGTTATAACACTCTCAGTATACCCAACCGGGATCGAAACACGTTCTCCCCATCATCGGCAGTCTAGTATATTGGGAAAGTAGTGCCTTAAACCATGCGGCCACTGAAACGGGTCACTTAATGTTATTTATGGTGAAAACACTCCATAAAAACTTAATTCGGAGTCATTTTCAAATACATAAATTC
Source organism: Timema shepardi (assembly GCA_902151425.1). NCBI lineage: Eukaryota > Metazoa > Arthropoda > Insecta > Phasmatodea > Timematidae > Timema > Timema shepardi. Next base: position 41,601 of record CABFVX010003787.1, on the reverse strand, counting down.
AAATTTTCAAAAATTAGTCACAATTAAATTATCCTAAAATGAAAATTTCTCAGAAAAACCGGTTTAAGGTGTTACTTATAATGTAAAACCATCCCTAGATAATCATTTAGAATCAAATTGCTATGGAAAATTTAGAAAACTTTCAAGATATTAAAAAAATCAACCTTATACAGTGTTACTTATGATTCATAACATTCCTCAGATCTATATTTTGAACAACAGTTTTAGAGCTTTATTTTAGCTATAGCTAAAATAGAGATGTTGCACTGAGCTATGATCATATAATATCTAAATATCATGTTTGGATAAAATATATTAAATAATTTCGGCTGTAGTTCCAGAGACAGACAGAATCGTAGAGCACACTTTTTATTTTAGTTTAATGGCATATAAAACGTCAAGGTCCATTAAAATCTTTAGAAAAGTCACAGTTAACATGCTTTCTCTACATGAGAAAGTAAAAACTGATTAACAATTACTAAGGATCCTAAACTTTACGGTAAGTTTACTTTTTGTTTGGCCCTATTAACACAATAATAGTGGAGCTTCTCCAATATTTAAAATATAGATTTGACAGAGTGCACCTTGTAAATATAATAATAATCATAATAATAATGAATGAGATTGTATAAGTACAAATAGGTAACTAAACACTAATAACAAATTTATTAAATCGTACAAAGAGTTTGACATTTCATTTAAATATGTTTACCATCTAAGAAGGGCTCAAACTTTTAGGAGGTTCATACACTTTCAGGACAGGACAGAACAGGACCCTTATCGTCGATTGGCGTAAATAAATTAAAAGAGACAGGTAAATATGAAGGGTTGAGGCCAGGAAACAAACGAATAAAGTTTTGATAAGAAGACAGGAGAATGGGAATATAGGATGGTAGAAAGTTGGGTATATGAAGGATATGAGGAAGCTAAGAAGGACGGTAGGAAATTATATATATAGTAAATAAAAAAGGGAGGGTGGCTGTGTAGGATAAAATAATAAGGAAGGAAGATACGAAGAATGTAGGTAGTTGAGGGAATAGAAGCGGATACAAGTGGGGAGAAAAGATGGAGAGAAAGGAAGGAATAAAACAAGGATCAAGTTTAGAAGTAAGATCAATATCGAATTCAGCTGTAAGCTGTTGATGTTTCACTCAGCTACTTAGCCTTGTTAATGATTAGTTAGCTTCCTAAACTGGTGATGGTTCTTGTGTTTGGGAGGGAGAGGGGCAGAGGGGGAAGGGTGACTGGGAAATTGTGGGTGAAGGGGAGGTGTTCGGGAGAGATTTCACCATTATTCATGGGTCATAGGGCCCATTTTGTTCCACTAATTGCGCACACAGTTAAGCTGACATTTCTCAAGTTCCATTTCCCTGTGGGCTGCTGTCATGAGGCGAGGCAGAGTAAGGCCACCCATACAAACCCCCCTGCCCACACCCCGTTCTGGGTATCAGACTAGTGTGTCTATAAATTGTATGCACACCAACGTTTTAGATTTATTTTGATGAAAACTTGCATTGGAATATCTGAAAACCCATACAAATATAAATTCGTGTTAAGAAAATTACTTTCGGTGGAAGCCTCAGGGCTGTAAATAATTGGAGGCCCCAAAATTAAACAAATAATTTTTCTTTTTAACATTTTTACATTATCGCTTTTACTTTCTCTCGACACCTCGGAGAGAAAGTATTGTGATCGTCAAAAAATTTGAACTAGAGATTTTGATAAATTTCGACCCCCTGAAACCAAAAAAGTGGTTTTCACGATACTGTATATCTGTACCTCTGGCTAGAGTCAAAAATATTTTACAGATTAGTATTTGGGGTGTTCATAAGGTCCTCTCAATGAATCTTTAGAATTAGATGTCAAACCATAAATTTAAGGGTAGTTTAATAAAGGGCAAAAAGAGAAAAAATCGATTTTCTTGAAATTAGCTCTAACTAGTTTGATTAACTCTTATATGTAGACGCTGTTTATTATTATAAACAATATATAAATATCGGTGACCTGGCGGTCTAGGGGTAAGGTGTCAGGCTTCTGTGCTGGTGGCCGGGGTTCAATCCTCGGTCCCGGCACAGATTTATCTGATTACCAAACCCTTCCTTCACCTCTGACAAGGCATCTTGTGAATGTGGGGAATGCCAGGCCTCCACTGTGGTTCGGATTCCACGTTAAACTGTAGGTCCTCCATTTCATCTCACAATCACCCTACCATTACACATTAGCGTAAGTGCTTACAACCCGAACGGGTAGTAGGACGCGGTGCTAATAATAATAATAATAATAATAATAATAATATATAGATTTTAATTTTCTCATAAAAATGACTTTAAGGGTCATTTACACGAGGAAAGTTTTCATCATTTCTCCGCAACTATTTGAGATATGAAATATCTTATCAATGTAAAGTGGTATTACAATTAAAGAAAAAAAAAATTATGTGAAAAATATTTGTATAAAAATCAATAATTTTTGAGCTATAATCAAATATAGAGCCTATACTTTTTAATTCGGGTTTTTGAAAATGAATTTTATTCTAATACTCCTTGGTGGACAAAGATATTTCTCTTTTCTCAATTTTTCTGTAACAGTATTCTAGTTCCTAATGCCATAGAGTAAGTAACAGTGTATATTATTTAATTAATGATATTTGGTGAAATGTTTCACAAATCTAACGAGTTTTTAGTAAATGTCAATTTTACGATAAAACGCGAGAGAAATTCTGCGTGGTGCACTGAACCATTTATTTATAAATATCTTCCACGTCTCTATTCTATATAGGCAATATATATATATATATATCATTGCAACAGTTTAAGGAGGCCCTGTCGCCCTCCTTTAAATTTGGACCTTCCCATAACCATGGGGATGTGGGCTAAATGTAAGAACCATCCATTCCTATTGCTTGTGATATGAAGAGGTCAGAATTCAAATCCCAGCCCGGTATACTAACAGTGTTATTTCCTAAATAGTTTCCCATTATATCTCCTCGTATTTGCATGATATTTCCTCTAAATTATACTCTTATCATTTCTACCCTAGTCTAATTAAAAGTCTTATATTCCGGTTGGGTAGTAAGACGCAATGTTAAAAATAATCTCTAGATCTCTCGTTTAGAACTTGAGTCCAGTTTACTTGAAAGGTCTAAAAAAGGGGTCACCAAAAGTTTGATCATGAATTACCAGTAACACGTGGTAGCATTTTCGGTAGCTCGCATGAGGAATTCATTTTGTGGTTTCCAAATTAACTGGCTGTTGAATAGTGTTTCCTCGAGTTTAGAATATGTAAGACCTCCTATCTTTAACCTGCTTTGGAACGTGTGGCGCTCCGTATTAAGACATTGTTATATTATTCCAACCTCTTTGAAGTCCTTTCAGCTAAATATAGTGAACAACAAAATACATAATTAAGTTTACAAATGAAGGATACAGGTTGAATAAATGTCACATTACACATATTTTCCAGGACACCAACTTTTATATCTCAAATCCCATAAGGATCCCAGCAAATTCTCTTTTTTTTATCATTATTTTAAATATGATAAATATATATGTTAACCATAATCTAAAGTACATTATAAAGGTTTCATGATTGTCTAACAGATGGCAGCTCTAGTTTAATTTGAGTTTAAATTGGACTTTACCTCTTTTTGCCTTGTACTGTACCTTTCAAGTGCATATATTGATAACTAGAGTCGTATGGAAATGAAAATGTACACGAATATTAAAAAATATATATGTTTACGAAAGATAATGCCATTCTTCTCAGTAGGTTACACGATGTGTTTTTTAAATATATATTTGACTATCATTTTGTTTAAGAATGTAATATATCCTTTGTTTTCTAGCACTAAAACATTCATTTTAGTACAACTTAAAAATTATTTTCAGTAAATTACAAATGCAAGCCACAAATACCACCCTTGATTCAATAACTGTGTAACCCTCTTTGGTGGCCGCTCGGCCCATGGCGTCACTCTCATAGTAGACTAAACCTCCAATGACAGCTCGAGGTTAGAATGTCGGTTGGGTATACTGAGGGGGGCTTTTTCAAAATGGTTTTCCACTCTCCGTTCCCGTAAATTCGGGTACACTTTCTATAAATATAGCCTTTCTTATCCATAAAATAATTAGCTTAGTGCATGAGCGTATAACCGAGTTTGTAGTAAGACGCGGTGTTAAAAAAAAGTGAGATTTATGTGAAGGCAAATTGATTAATAAGGGATGAAGACCGCTTAACTTTGTGCTAATTTTGTCGATAATTTTATTAGATCCAGTTTGGGCTGAAAACAATGCATGTGATCTATATGGGCCCTTCATCACGCTTTTAAGTTCTGTGTAGTGATTAAGTAGTCAGCATTACGGAAAATTTGTTGCGTCTAATTAATTCGACAAATGCTTTGTCGCGAATGTAAAATGCATGATCTTTATTTTATGTAACGGATTGCTACCCCATACTTATTTATCTATGCTAATTGAGGTCAAGAAGGTAGAATTTGAAGGATATGTATTAAAATTTGAGTGCTGAGGGAGTGAAAACACACCTAAAAAAACTCTCAGTAAGCTCGGCTGGAATATGTACACCTAATTCACTGTCCCGGGAAAACCATACTATGTGATCCTGATATCTAGTTCGCTTGACCATCGATTCGGCTAAATGTTATAGTTCTTGAAATGCGATTAGGTTTATACATCCATGAACCAACTTTATTTAGCAAAAACCATTTGCCATCTTATATTTCAAGTAAGTAGACCTTGTTGGAGTGGTTTACGTTTCAAATAATTTGTTAGCGTCATACTGAAAAGTTAGGGGCGGAAGGAGGGGGAGTAATCGAGAGGCTCAATATTGTACTCAGGGCTTGTTGGTTTAAGAGCCTGTCTCACTACACAGATAGAGAATAGCTTAGTAGGTAACGCAGCTTGAAACAGACGTTGCAAAAGTGAACCAACGGTTCATGGATGAGGGGACTGAAATTAAGGAAAGAAGAGTGCAAAAGAAAGCTAGTGAATTGTCAAAAAAGTAACTGAATATTCAGTAATGAATGAATTGAAACAAGGAAAGAATGCTCGAAGAAAGAGATATTGAGAGACTTGTCAAAAGAGTTAACTGAAGGTTAAGGAACGGCTAAATTGAATTAATGAAATAAGAAGGGAAGGAAGAAATGATGAGAGTGTTGTCAAAAGAGTGAACTGAAGTTAGGTAACCGGTAGTCTTATTAGAAAACAAAGGGATTGATATCAGTGAAATAATTGTAATAAAATGTTAAATAAATACAACAAATTTGAAAAAAAAAATATTATCTTGAAATAAAAATATAACCTTTCACTGTCAATTACTGGCTTCAGCGGGTGAACGGTCTAAGGCGTCACTCTTGTGTTTGACTGGCTTGCTGAAGACGTGAGGATGGGGGTTTGAAAATCAGTCGGGTCTACTGAGGATGTTTTTTTTCATAAATGGTTTTCCACTCTTCTTCCATGATTATGTGGATGGATTACCTATGCTTCCTTCTTCATACCTACTGCATTAGAGTAATTGTCATATACGCGTATAATCTGAACAGGTACACGGCGATAAAAAAAACTGTTGTCAAATAACTAACTAAAAAACCACAGCGTATGTACTATCATTTACTGTAGGTAAATGAAAAGGCGATACTTCTAGGGAAATAGTGAGCGTTTCCCTTAATGTACTTGATGCTTTCGTTTCAAGTAACACATTTATATCTATTTGTTTACTTGTGATTAGTTCTAATTAGCAATCCTTAACAATAGTCCTTAGAAAGTTAAAGTTGATACAATTTCTATGAATACTGTAACACTATTGAATCAATCGCCCCCCTTTGAGCGTAGATTGAAACACCACGGATTAATTCCCTGATATAATAATGCTGTAATGATGTTTAGGTTGTCTATAGCTCCGTGGTTGACCACTAATTAGAACGGTATGGTTAATAAATGTAAGAAAGAGAACTGTTGATGACTGTTTATTCACACACGGTTTATTTAAATGACATATGTTAATCACTTATACAAACTCAAATTAAATGCTTTATATCACTGCACACTTGTGATATTAATGTAAGTTATTTTATACTGTGTTAGACTGTTACTGCGTTACTTGTGTGAGCATGGGTGTTAGAGCAACTTGTGTGTGCTTGTGCGACTTGTGCGTGGTCGGATGTCTTAAACATACGCACAACGGCTTATATATGACATACCCCTTGCATCTTTCTCCCTTTGTCAACAGTGTAAAAACTAACTAATAGAAAGAGTCCTGGCGACAGGTGTTGTGAAGGCTAGCTTCTTATTGGTATAGGGAATTGGCGTCTTTGCCAAATACTGCGGAGTTGTTCACAGGAAATAATGTAGTTGTTCTTTTAACAGAAAATGTTGTATAAAAATATATTTTAGTGGTGAATCATTTTCCCATTATTTCTGAGAAGCACGTGTTTCTTCATGGATGAAGCTTAAAAGGATACTCTATATATATTACTTTAAAGAATAATTACCTTCATCTATGACTTTTTATATATTTTAGATTGATCTGAATCAATATCATTACAATACTTACGAGGTTACATATCGGAATAATGTGAACACATTAGTGTGGACTTGACCTGTTATGAACTGCAGACCTTACAGTTAACAAGTATTTGGAAGAGGTTCTGTGGGTCAAATTCTAGTGAACATAATACCTTCAAGCTAAAAATTTTAAAACAAAGAAGTATTATTATTATTATTATTATTATTATTAGCACCACGTCTTACTACCCGTTCGGGTTACACGCACTTACGCTAGTGTGTAATGGTAGGGTGATTGTGAGATGAAATGGAGGACCTACAGTTTAACGTGGAATCCGAACCACGGTGGAGGCCTGACATTCCCCACATTCACAAGATGTCTTGTCAGAGGTGAACGAAGGGTTTGGCAATCAGATAAATCTTTCCCGGGACCGAGGATTGAACCCAGGCCGCCAGCACAGAAGTCTGACACCTTACTCCTGGACCGCCAGGTCACCAACAAAGAAGTAATCTTATGAATAAATTACATCACTCTAATTTTGTGTACGTTAATCTGCATTATATTAACAAGGCACGATATGTGGCGGCTTGCGCTGGAGGGGTCGAATTAAAGAGGTGGCGTCTATAGCCTATTATTATATCAAATAATGTTTTAAGGGATGATTGGGTTGATAAAAAAGGGTAAGTAGGATGCACCGGTTGTAAGTAAGGGTCACGTGGGAGAGAAGGGAGGACAAGTGTTGTCGGAAATTACTCACACCAACCTTAAGACGATTTTAATTAACTTTCTGATGAATACAATATTGAAGTATGAATATAACAAGTTTACAAAGGCTCACAGTCATTCGTTTCTTGGCGAGATCTGAGGAGACGAGGGAAGTCTCAAGCAGGGTATAACAGTTGGTCCACGGAACCTTTTGTCCCAAAGGCTTAGTTGGGCTATGAGCACTGACCAGTAGAATCAGCGTCATAGCTTATTTGGGCTATGTTCGCTTGCCAGGAGGACTATAACCTATAATAGACTTGCGGGTGAATATAAATTTGTCCTCACCAATATTTGGTCCTTGTATTATGTTAGGTTAGGTTAGGCTAGGCTAGGTTAGATTATCTTAGCATTTTGTTGTTATTTTATTACTATTAATCACTTGCTTTTCGCCCAGCTTGGTAAAACATTTACAGCCATCCTAAAAAGAGCGCCACAACAGCTGATGCGAGTTAGCACATCAATACACCTTGCTTACAATTTCCAAGAAGGAACTCATGTCTCAACAATAGTGTAGGATTAATTCTAACATTTTGAACGCAGGTGAACTCTTGGATCAACTTTAAAGTGGGATTAATGATATCTATTTAAATGCAAGTCATAACAGGTACACGTGGCCTGTCTCTTGATATAAGGGAGACGGGGGATGTCCCTAGATGTGATGAAACACTGGAAATTTCCCAGATATGAGCAGAACAGTAAAGTCCCGAGAAGAAACTAGTAGAGAGATAGGGAAACCCCCAACTGAGTTAAACATTCAGCCACCAAGCCTGTTGCCGATAGCGAGCTGGAATAGCTGTTATTGGCAATTTTTTTAAAATATTTTTCTGGTGTTGATGCGCTTAAGTGAAATGAAGCTGAAAAACTAATTGAAAATGTTCCTATTTGGAAAATTTTCCAGAAAATATTAAAGGAAAATATCCACGTTCCTACCTAAAAATAGGTATAATCCTAACGGGTAGTAAAACATGCAATGCTAAAAACAATATTAATTAATACTGTATTTAAATTGAGTTTGTCACAATCAGTTTGAATTTACTATTTTAAAAGATGTGCCTTATCTAGAATCTAAATTTCCAAAAAGGTTTTTTGAACTAATTTTTCAGTTTGTAGTACATAAAGTTCCATACCTTTTTAATAACTTGATCATTTGTATAGTATACTTTGTTATATTTGTTGGTGCAAACATTATGTATATTATTACACGCACCCTTGGTTAGATAAGAATAGGTCAAATGATAAAAAAATAGTTATGTAGGTGATTGCTTCTAATATTATCATTCCAAGTTTGACTGATACTAAATAAAGTAGAAATAGTATTTTCAGTGTAGGTATAAACAATTTTTGATAGCTTTAATTGTATCAAATATTATTTAAGTCCAGATTCAACATGAAAGGTATATTGTCTAGAATAGCTAATTAAGGAATTCTAACTTGTTAAGAGGACCTAGAGTTATATTACAATTTCAGCATAAAATATTATTTAAATCGTCTGTTTTTAAAACTTTGGACACCCATGCTTGAAATATTTTCAAATGCGTGTGTTCCTAGATTGTTTGAGATCCATCTATTAGATCGAAGACTATGAGAGATAAGCACAGACCAAATATCCAAACATACATATCAATGTAACCAGGAACAAACTACTCCAAGAAATATCTGCCTATTTTTGCTTGATCCAAGTAAAAGTATATTATTTATATGTATTAAAATAAACTATTCGGCTCGTTTGCTTAGAGTAACCCTTCTTGTGAACTTGTAAAATCATTTTATCATTTTATTAGCATTTTAACGTGGCTTCGCTCGCATTAAATAATACATCAACACATTCTACAACTTCAAATGCTAAAAAAAGAATGAAACTTCAATAGCAGTGTTTTATGTACGTATTAAAATCACGAAGAAACACTGATAGATCCCATTCCCTCTCCCTTCACACCCCAGCTCATAACACGTGACATCTTATATACCCGTAATACCAGCCACGACGAATGTTCACTGCTTAAGCCCAGTTTATTCGACACTTCTTCTCTCACCGATGAGATAACATGATGATATATAGCTTACACTGTATGTTGAAAAAAAGGAGTAGAACATAAAAAGTCCCGTCTTGATCCTGTGACTACGTTTTGAGTTTACTGGAAACAAGACAGACTGATGAATACCCTAAAAGTTAATAATTTGGTGTTCTTATTGTTTATAGTACCCAGAGGGAAAGGAGCCACCACAAAAACTGAAATGCACTGAAAAACCTTGTTTATGTAGGTTACACGTTCTTCATACGGAGAATATATAAAGTTATTTTAGTATATAAAATTAATCACAGGGAAAAGTAACCAAATCTTACATTATGTATGAATATTACTCCTTTATTGATTTTTGTTTGTTTTACAAAACGTGAAAAGTAGGCTGACTATATCAAAATAAAATGATAGTATAAATATGTGTTAAAAGCTGGCATTTCTTTTGAAGATTAGGCTATAACTTCTCTATAGGCTTGCATAGTATTTTTACTCTCGATCATTGGTGCTAATTAACAAAGAAAGTAGAGTAACACAGCATAAATGATTATTAAAGCACTAAGATAAATGAAATTTATATAGAATTCTAACAATTCACATTATAGAACAGGAATGATTAATTTTCAATGTTTTTGACCTAATTCAATCGAATGTTTTTAATTCGATGTATTAAATTTTCGATTCATGGACCTTTCTACAGATCTGTCAGTGTGCCAAGTTTTAGATTTATAAGATGTTTAGAAGTATTTGAATAACTTATGTGGTCAGACATATATAAAAAATATATAGAATTATTATGTTCAATATACGGCTGTACTTTTTATATAATTTCCAATCCAAAAACAAATATGTCATCCAATAAACTTAAAAAAGCGTATAACACGAATGGGTAGTAGATGCGGTGCTAAAAAAAAATAATTAAAAATCAATCTATGAAAACAAACATTAATCAACCCAGAAACCTATAAACAGAGCTCAAAAATGTACGCAATCCGTAGAACGAAATATTTTACTGTAAACTTTACATTATTTGGATGTAAATGTTTTAAATATATATTTCTCAATAGTTCTGTGAAAAGAAAACCCAAGTATTTTTTAAAAACATATTTTTTTCCACTTAACGTTGATAAACTTACAAATTCTTAGATCAAACATAGCCTACATGATATTAATTTTTAGTAAATAGTAAAATTATAAATTGGTTTTGTAACATTGCAGTATATTTATAAAAGAGATAATAAGTGAATGTTCAAAATTAATATAAAACTTTATGCTGGCGGCCGGGGTTCAATCCTCGGTCCCGGCAAAGATTTATCTTATTACCAAACCCTTCCTTCACCTCTGACAAGACATCTTGTGAATGTGGGGATTGCCAGGCCTCCACCGTGGTTCGGATTCCACGTTAAACTGTAGGTCCTTCATTTCATCTCACAATCACCCTACCACTACACATTAGCGTAAGTGCGTATAACCCGAAAGGGTAGTAAGACGCGGTGCTAATAATAATAATAATAATAATAATAATAATAATAATAACAACATAAAACTTAAATTTTATATCTGATAGTTTTTTTTTATACTCAGTTATACTCATAAGCGTATTTACACTACAGGCACGAACCTAGGTACGGCGTCCTTAGGGGGCGGCACATTTTGAATAACATTTTTATTTTTGTTTTAATATTTTGTTTTTAATAATTACATTTAAAAAATATTGACTAACATTATCGGAATAGTTCAAGCTAAAGTCAGAACGACAACATTTATTTTTAAATAATTGTACTTTGCAATAGCTTTGTATCTGAGGTCAGTCTCTCCTTCTTCATAATGTTAATTCATGCTAAAGTAGGTCATGCAAATTGTACATGCCTGATTATCTTTCGTAGAAATCTTTTCTTGAATACTAACTTCTGTCCCCCCTCCCTCCTTACACCTATTTCCACCTAAACTTCCTAAAGCCCTTGACAAAAAAAATAATAATGGGGGTGGGGGGAGGGCGCATATTATAATTGTGCCTAGGGGTGCAAACATTTTAAATCCACCACTGGTTATACTGGGGGCCAGTGTATCCACACACCGCTTCCGAACAATTTGATTTGACCAACTGGTGTTTAATGACCTCTAAAATAGCTGAAACCTGTTCAGAGTGATGCTAACATAGATTAGCAGACAAGAAATTAAATCGTTCGGTTGGTGAAAAATACTAAAAACAATGTAATATGGCACTGCGTCTCATTACGTGTTCATGCTATACGCATATTATGTACCAATTATGCTAATAAGCTAATGGTGTGGAGGGTTTAATTTAGAGGAAGTGCACCTGAATTTGCGTGGAGGTATAGGGACTAGCTAGTTAAGAAAAACCACCCTCAGTGTACCAGACTAGGATTCAAATTCTGGTCTCCCTGTTATCGGAAGTCTAGTTTATTGTGAGAGTGGCGCCTTAGGGCTTAGAACATGCGGCCACTGAAGTAGGTTCGGTAATAAATAGGTTTTTTTTATAAATTTTGGAAATTTCTAAATCCCCATTATACCGAATTCTATTTAGAAAATTCAAATAATTAGGATTAATAGAGTATTTAGAGTAATCTCCCTACATTCTTGGATTTAAAAAAAATAATTATATGCCCCCTTAAAGTATAAAGTGATTTGGGCTTGTATGATACACAAATAGACAGACAACAATTCATTGCTATGTATTAATCTTATTTATGCTTTCTAGGTTTCTTGGTTTTGGGGTTATAGCACCTACACATGTACCCACAAATACACAGACACAAATACATACAAACATACATCCTATATTATTTATATAATGATTGATTATCTGCTTCCATATTCAGGCTTCCTATCTGTTATGAGTTATAGCGCTGGACAGGCTAGATAGTAATGTCTTATAGCCACAATTTTCTTTCAAGAGGGCCGAAATGTCTAATATAAATATATCTAGGAACCTTTATAATTGATACAATGAAAATACAATAAGCAAAAGATGAGAAAAAGTCCAAAAAGAATGTTTTTGTAGCCGCTATCTTGAAAAAACTAGCGAACCTAACTCGTATTAGCCAATATGTTAACTGAACGTCCAGGTTATATCCATGCAAAATTTCCACAGAATAAATGATACAATGATTTGGGTGTGATTTCAAAGTAAAAAACTAGGTCTACATAAGCTAGTTTTCCTAAATGATAAATAAATACACCTTATGAATTCCATGGTCCTTCGCTTGGCATCATTCTACACCAGCAATCACGCAGTTTAATACTTGTATATGTGGGGTAAAACAAACTAAGGTTTCCAAAAGAAAGTGATTAATACCAAGTTTTCGCTTTCTATTTTTCTTGGTTCTTTAGCTATCCGAATACGTTGTCACAAAAACAAATGTGCCAAGCTCACTATGGGTGTAAGAATAGAGGCTAAGGTGCACACACTAAATATTTCCTTAACCACTTAGTTAAAGTTTAAATTTGCTTGGTTAATTGAGTTTAAAGATGCATTTCCCAGTTGACACGCGGTCTAGTATTAGGGTAGACATACCATATTTGATTTTTTTTTTAAATATATCAAATGTGTACATCTTAGGGTTTCACTAAGTAGGCTTGAAAAGTGACACTTTTTTTTTCGTTTGAATTTACACCCACCTGAGGTCACGGGGTATTCGTCAAGATCTCAATATACAGTAAACTCAACTTATCGTGAATTGTGATTGATACAGATATATGGTTCCCAATGTACAAAGTTCACTAAAACCGAAATGGGTTTACACCGTAAGAGTGGAAGAGAGAAACAAAACAAAATATCACAGAATAGATTTATTGAAAAATTTTTCTTAACATTTAAATAGTTGGCTATGTGTTGCTGCTTGCTGTATTCTTTTATTTATTTACTTATTTATTTATACTCTACAAATTTCAGCTCATGACTGGTCCTACAATTTGAGAGTTACTTATGCTAATATTATTCTAGATACTATAGAAGTTAAGTAGTACATTATATTGAGACTTAATGTTAAAAACTTATTTCTAATAGCCTACTATTTTTCTTACAATCTTGTATTAACAATTGATGCTCAATTAAAAAAAATAATTGGTTGCCCATCATATAATTCTTCCACCTTTCTCTGAAAATATTCACAGAGTTTAAATCTTTAAATTCTGAGGGTACAGCATTCCAAACCCTGTACCATTTTGATAAATATTTTATGCTTTTAAATGGGTGGATTAATCTATTTATCTGAGTATGTATCTATCTAAATGTAAGGTCAAGTCACATAAAGATGTAGAACGTTACCTAGGTGTAAAAGTTTCATTTGTTAAAGTCATGGTTTGATTATTAATGTGAGTATTGAGCAACCTACAAACAATATGGTTTCATTTAAGATTGAAATACCTTCTATAATTACTCATTGTGTTTCATTTGATTTGAAGATAAACTAAGACAAAAAAAATAATTCAACATGTAGAGTTTGTTGTAGTTTTCCAAACCCCCATTGCCAAGGATACTTAATAGTTAACATTTAATACACTTGAATTGTTAAAAATTTAAAACGCTAGTATAGCCACAATAACATTCGGAATTTTTTAAACACTTTTTCACATGCTGATCAGATAGTGTGTTGGTATTTAGCTAACTTACCCTTTATTATGTGTTATTATTTCTGTTTAGAGGCCCATCGACACACTGAGGTCATTAGGGCCCTTTATTATTAAAGATAAGGAGTGCAACAAAAGTCCCATCTTGATCCGAAGAGTACTTTTGAGTTTACTGGAAACAAAGAGAAGAAATCGAACGTACAGACAAATGTTTAGTTTTATTAAATGTATATATATTGATTGAGTCTTAAATATTACATACATTAATCTTCATAAATGTGTTAAAAAGGTTTCAAAAAAAGAGTAAGCATGTCAACTTTATGAGTAAAGTGCCCCGGGTTTGATTCCTGCATACCCGAAAAAGTTATCATCGATGAAATTGGGGCTTCCTCTCTCACAGTGCTGAATTTAACGGTCAGAGGCTGAGAACTGCACCTGTTATAGAATTAAGTAAGCTAGTAAGTCGTGTAGACAGTAGATTTAGAAAGTGCACACTTAGTAACCTAAGTTAAATTAGAATTATATTTAACATATATCCAGTATAAATCTGAGATTTACTACATCTTTAAGTATTGTAGTTTATTACGAGTTCGGAAGAAAGCCACCCTAGCAAGAAATAAATGTTTCAGTTGTGAAAATGTCAAGTAGGAAAGCCAGGCCACGTAGTGACCCTCAAGTACAGGCATTGGGTGGCATTTTAGTGGCATTTCACTCCTCATGGCGGTTACTAAAATGTGTGTGTCAAACACGAGACAGATTCTACTTTATTCTACACTAGCGAGCTCTTGCACCACAGTCTGTTACTATTTGAACAAAGGGCGTCTTCACCGGATCACAGTTATGGTTCTCAAGAGACCAAGGTTATTGAGTTCAATATAATCCTTTTGGTTTGAGAATAATGGAGAGAGATATTTTCTAAAAATTTCCAAAAGGGGATATATAATATCAAGATAAATTCTACACGCATTAATTATCAATAGTAAAAACGCTTTTACACAAAAACTATATTACTTTCCTGAAGATTTAAAATAATTTTATCAAATAAAATGGTGGTTCTAATTATATATATATATATATACTGGAAGATTTTCGTATGATATTCAAATTTACAATGATAACGATTATATATACTAGCAGTTTGACCCGTTATACGCAGGGGTAAGCCGCGTAAAAGCTATATCAAATTAGGACGTTCAACATCCGACTACCAACGCTTTTAAATTTCCTCCTTGTACAGTACAATTATAAAGCAATCTCAAACCAATTATGGTGACATAATTATTTCAATAAATTTAACCTTTGAAACAAAATCTAGCCCTAAATTGAGTACACAAACGAACACGATATAATAAACTATTACATAAACATAATGAATAAATTATAGCTACGGTTTCCCAAAGAGTATTACGGTTCATCGAGCAATGTCAACAGAATTTGTTTATTTAAATTATTATGTCCCTCCTGTATAGGCGCTTGATTATTCTAAAATAATACACTTACTTTTTTATTTATAGGTTCCTTTGTCTGCATATAAAAAATTAAAACTGTCTACCATTTCAAAAAAGTATTTTTTTTCTATTAGTTCAGAAATTGTTATCCCTTCTCTCCCTTTCCCCAATCTCCCCCATGTCCCACCTTCCTACCCCTCTCCACCTTCCACGCCGTTCATCCATTTCCTGGTCCCCTATTTTGAAATTCCAAACTTCTCAAATTGATGTTATCTGGGGTGGTCCTTTTACCAATTTTCAAAATTTAAATTTTCTTCCACGCTGAAAGGTAGATTTTATAATAGCTTAGGAGAGATTATGAGCTACGCCCCCCTCTTCTCCATCCCTTTTCGGTTCCCTCATTTTCATTTTGAAATTTTAAGACTTATTTGATTATCTGACTGATATTGTTACTAACTTGCCTGGAAAATTTCAATTTTCAACCACTACTAAAATAGGGTTTGTTCAACATTAGTTGTATATATTTCAAGCTCTAATATTTCCCTATTTTAAATTTTGGAATTCCATTTATCCAAGTATAGTTCGTTTACATGGAAAGGTATTTATTTGAACGCCAAATTTCAATTTTATTTCACAACAAGAAGTTTTTCTATTAGTTCAGAAAATTTTGAATCACCTATTTCTTGGATTCAATTTCGAAATTTCAAATGATCTTTATTTTCCTTACTTTTGATTACTGGGGACATTCATCCTATGTGCTTGCAAGCATATAAATTTCTGCCACAACTACAAGGTTTTTATTTTAATTTTAATTCCTAGCCCTCCTTCATCCAAGATTTTGATTCAAGAATAAAAAATTTCATAATTTTGTAGATATACATGAAATTTCTAATTTATACCTGATTGAAAACTTTTCTCTAGGATTTGGAAACTTCTTCTCATCATCATCATTAAGCTTTGAAAATAAAATATTTTAATTAATCGTTATATTATTATTAGCACCGCGTCTTACTACCCGTTCGGTTTGTACGCACTTACGCTAATGTGTAATGGTAGGGTGATTGTGAGATGAAATGGAGGACTTACAGTTTAACGTGGAATCCGAACCACGGTGGAGGCCTGGCATTCCCCACAGTCACAAGATGTCTTGTCAGAGGTGAAGGAAGGGTTTGATAATCAGATAAATCTGTGCCGGGACCGAGGATCGAACCCCGGCCGCCAGCACAGAAGTCTGACACCTTACCCCTAGACCGCCAGGTCCCCTGTTTAAGTTAAATAAATTAATAAATTTTTCCCAGATGGTCTCTTTACTATCTCAGCCAATTTCAATTTCTTACCCCACCGATGAGTGGCTAGTAATTCTAGTTTTGTAAATTTCCAGTTCTGACCATTTCCCATACATCAATTTTAAAATTTAAAATGCTGACTCTTTTTTTTTAAGAATTTTCAAAGATTCGTTGCTGTTTGAGGCGAACCTTAAACCTGACTGACCAATTTCAATCTTTAACCATACTGATAGTTGGTATTTTATTATTTTAGTTTTGGAAATATTCAGACCCCCCCTTCCCTCTATTTCCCTACCCCCACTTATAAAGATAAAATATTTAACGCTAATGTTGTTATTTGGAGTAATCCATCTACATTCCTGGTGGATATTATATTGCACCTCCCTTTAAAGGTTTTTTCTGCTTATTTGCCTCCCACTTTACCCCATATCTTTCTGAGTTCAATTTTGAAATTTTAAATATTCAGACTTTTATTTATATTTGGAATAGTTCCTAGATCCGCTTGCCAAGTTTCAGTTTTCTACCACACAGAGAAGTAGTTGTTTGTATAAATTTCGAAATTTACACCTCCCCCCCCTTCCCCCCAGCTGTTTCTTCAATTCTCTATGAGAAATTTCAATTTTTAGTTGGTTATATGGAGGGGTCTTTCTAAGTGTTTGCTTGACAAATTTAAATTGTCCACCCCACCTTATGTTTTTTGTTTGTTTTTTATACACCCCCACTTTTCATTATTTCCTGGTGTCCCATTAACATTTTTGATACTCTTAAGGTTTTTTAAGTGATCCCTTCAAATTTCAGTTTTCCACCACACTGAAAATAAGTTGTTTGTATCAATTTTGGAAATTGTAACACCTTACCTCCTTCCCCACTATGGTTCCAACCACGATTTAGAAATTTCAAATTATAAAAACTATTTGTTTGTATGGAGCTGCCCTTCTACCTGCCTTCCTAGAGCGGTGGACGGACGTCACTGACAGAAAGATGCTTCGGATTGATGAGGTAGCATATCAGGACCCGCCTACGGTTTCTGAATGCATCTATTATTATTATTATTATTATTATTATAACTGTCTCCATGGGGTAGTGATCAGTGCACATGGCTACGAGTCTAAGGGTCCCGGGTTTGATTCCTGGCTGGTACCTTGGGTATTTTTCAGAAACGGGAACCACCCCAATGGTAACTAGGGTTTGGTTAATTAGGTTCAAGCTACGTTTAAGTGTTTCCACTGGTTCCACACCCTCATACTCACTACCACCATCACCTCATCTCATCGGGACCTGGTAAGAGCCTCCATGGAAAGGATGTACGATTAGTAGGCCTACATACGGGCATCCTCTGGGCAATGGTACACTAGTAGGCCTACTGGCTAATCTTTCCACAAACTGGGATACGAGTGTTGTATCCCAGACGTACAATATAATAATTATTATTATTTCTTTAAGATCGTAGTTTTTTTTGGCCCCACGTCTTGCTATCCGTTTGGGTTATACACTTATGTACTACTTACGCTAATTGTTGTAGGGATAAGAAAGCTTATATTTATAGGAAATGTACCCTCATTTTCCTGGATGGATAGTGGAAAATTATTTTGTAATAAACAACCTCAGTCCACCCGACCGAGGTTTGAACTTCGATATCTCCGTCATCGACTGTCTAGTCTACTGTGAGATTAGCGCCCTAGATCATGCGGCCACCAAAGCAATCGTAGTACTAACCTTATAATTGCGTAATGTTGAAGACGTAAAGTCGCAATTTTATGGCATATAAATCCGAAATAAGGACAGCCCAATTTTTTTTTCAGAAAGAGCCGTTTTGAAAATACACGCATGTCTTTGCGACTAAAATTATTAAGATTTTACTCTTTAATTATTAGTGTTATTTTAAATGTATTGATAATATATAGACCAAAATAAATAGATACTGATCATATGACTTGACGTATGAATACGTTAACGTGGATCTAGTAACTTTTCTAACTTTCATATAAAGCCCTTCCTAACTATATTTATCTATATTTTCCTTACTCCTATAACTATACTAAATATGATATTGTTTCATTAATTTTTGACAAAAAAAAACTATGTAAGCTATCCTATATATTTTCTACTGTCCTCCTTATTAATATCGTTTATTTTGCAATCCGTACCTTGTTTTTAATTTTCAATAGAATTTGTAGTCATTTCAATTAAATAAAACCTTCGTCGGTTGTCGCGTGATCTATGGCGCTATTCTATCAGTAAACTAGACTGCCGATGGTGGCAAGATCAGGGTTTATATATAGTCCCAACGTCAGTGGTGCTGAGGATGTTTTTCCTAAATGGCTTTCCACTCTACATCCACACAAATTCGGACACACTTCCTCTAAATTCAAGATTTCTCATCCCTAACACTTGAACATAGTTAACTGATTGGCCTACGTACACTTATAAACCGTGGTGCTAATAAAAATAATTAATGACACTTTTTCTTTTACGGATTTCCTTTAATGTATTTTATTCACCGGCCAACATTCACAATCTAAATCAACAAATTAATATAAATAATGGTGACCTGGTGGTCTAGGGGTAAGGTGTCAGACTTCTGTGCTGGCGGCCGGGGTTCAATCCTCGGTCCCGGCAAAGATTTATCTGATTACCAAACCCTTCCTTCACCTCTGACAAGACAACTTGGGAATGTGGGGAATGCCAGGCCTCCACCGTGGTTCGGATTCCACGTTAAACTGTAGGTTCTCCATTTCCTCTCACAATCACCCTACCATTTCACATTAGCGTAAGTGCGTATAACCCGAACGGGTAGTAAGACGCGGTGCTAATAATAATAATAATAATAGTGAGCAAACCTAATTTTGTAGGAAAGTATTTTTCTTCCTACCGTGACTCAAACAAGGTATTCCCAACTTTTTAGTAAGACGCTCTACTGACTCAAAATAAAATGTACACTATAATTTATAAAGTTGGCACGTTAGTAATATTTTTGTAAAATCTTTTTATTCTCCGGCTCCGTTATGAGAAAACATTTTATTTCTCTTTTGATGTATTCATCAAAGAATATCTTTTGTCCAGCACTTTATCTCAATCAGTAGCGCCAGTGTCGGATTAAGGGGGGCGGGGGGAGAGACGCGGCCCTGGGCCCCCACTGGTTTAGGAGCCCCGGCCCCGGCTCCCGAACCATTCCGAACGGTCTCGTGCAACTTCAAAAATAATATGCTATGCCCCTATTTATGTGATTATTTTTTTCTAAATAATTTTTGTTAGTTCAGGAATATTATTTTCCTGCTCTTGATGCTTAGCTGTGCTGGTAGGTTCATCATTGATGTAGTTCCTCTGTTTATCGCTAAATATCACACGTATCTTCTTTTGATAGGTTATAAAGGAATAAACATAGTTGTTGCTGCTGATTCTTTGATGATGCTCTAATTTCTGTGAAAGCACTGTTCACCAACTATGACAACATTTTGTGCAACTTCGGTAGTATTGTGTCCGATACTATTGAAGAAAAATTTGATTCTCGGAGGGAGGCAAAAGCTTTGTAAAGAAATTTATGAGTTTTGAGTCTGTTTTATGTGTGTTATTTGACATGATATTTTGGAAATACTCTATAAAGTTAGTGCTAGCTTACAGAAATAACCCAAGACTTGTTAACGCTAAGGAATTAAAACATAATTTCTCTTCATAGAGATTGCTAAAAATTGTATGTGAATTTCCTTTTCGGTTCTTTGTTCCCTTATTGCTTGGTGTCGCTCTTCTGTAGCGTGTAACCACACCAGTGTATGGAAGAGAAAGAGAGAATAAATGTGGGAAGGGAGGGGAAAATGAGAGAGATAGAGCGATAACTTCAACTTGATTAGTGACGGGAGTGCAGGGCAACACCGTGGGATCCGGATTGACAATTTAGACTGCCATTATTCTGATTATTGGCGGAACGTGCACGAGAGGCGGTAAGCGCCGCGTAGCAGCATGTCGTGGTGGTAGCTATGGGGTGTGAGAGGAAAGAAGGACACGTCGCCTGTCATAGGGGCTCATTAGGGTCCACTTCAGCGTAAACATTCCGGCATGGTGAGCAGTTGACTGTCTGGTTGGAACTTCCATCACATGAATAGATCTAGTCACTACTCTAATTCACAGTAGCGTGGTAACTTTCTATACAATACATTCAATTCTTCATGCATTTTCTAAACACGTTTACCTAGTTACAAATATTGTTTACATCAACTAATTAGGAATATAATTGAAAATCATCACGATCATTGAAAATGTATGTTATCATCCTCTTTATGTGAGCTTCCCAAGCGAGGTCTAAATAACCATAACCTCATTTCAAGTGTAGGTCATCCATATCGGTGGTCAGATTGTCTAATGCGTCATTCTCTCATTGGACTGGATTGCTGGTGATGGAGCGATCGGGGTTGGAAGTACTGAGACTGGTTTGAATCTCGGCCTCACGTACTGTTCTTAAATTGCTTCCCACTCTCATTCTACGCGAATACTGGTACACCTCCTCTAAAATGCTACTTTTCTAATAGCATTTGCAATCAGTATAGCCCGAATGGACATTTAGACGCAAAAAAGAAATACCTGCACCCCTGACAGTATATAGACAGGCACAGTACATATTTTACTTTGCCCTCCTACCTGTTTTTACTTTCTCACTAAGGCTGCATGAAGGTGGGACTTTTGGGCTGAGAAAAGATCAGAATAAAACTTACTTTTGTACATTAATCCAGTATTATGAAATATCGCAAAGAGTACGTGCTATTTTTTATTTTGTAGTTCATATACATTTTTATTAATCTATAGAAAGATATTATAAACAAATCCTATTAATTAATGCATTAAAGTGATGAAATTTTTTGCATTTCTACGTTGTGAGTAGGGTCAGATTTTATTTTCTATACAAACGATGAATTTTAGCTCAAATAAAGGTACGTATTTTTTTCAATCTAAAATACCACATAAAACTACGTAATTTTGTGCCAAAGTTTGTTTAAATTAGTTCAGCGATGTCCTGCCAGGAACTCTGCTATTGCTTATGTAGCCTGCCTACCCCCTCTTCAAAACCCAACCCTCAGATGTTTGTCGGGTGACAGGTACCAGGACCAGCTTAACACCCCATACCCCCGCAACACTCTCAAGGTCGTTCTTGGGTCATTAACCAGATCTATGCTTGCCAAGTGTCTCGATGGACCGATATTTTTAGGTGCATAAACTTATATTCCATTCACGGTAGGAATTGACTTCTGAAAGGCCTTTTTCCCTACCATAAAGCTATACTATATAGTAGGATATTGGTAAGAAAAAAGACCTTTCAGAGAGTAACTCCTACCGTGAATGGAATATAGCCCTGCCCATGAAAGCACTAACGACCAGACCTAGTGAAATCGTTAGTGCTACGTTAGTGCTGCTAAATAAACACGACAATTTCGTTAGTGCTACATTTTTATGGAAGCTATAAGCCAAAATCATTGGGTGGGGCTAAGTTGACGTCAACCTGGCCGCGCCCACCATCTTATGTTGCGGCACTAACGACAAAACCCAGGGCAATCGTTAGTGATACGTTAGTGCTGGTCATTGAACACAACAATTTTGTTAGTGCTACTTTTTAGTAGAAGCTATGATTCAAAATTTTTGGGTTGGGCCAAGTTGACGTCAACCTGGCCCCACCCAACATCTTATGGTGTGGCACTAACGACAAAACCCAAGGCATTCGTTAGTGCTAGGTTAGTGCTGGTCATTAAACATAAAATCTCTTTAGTGCATCATTTTTGTGGAAGCTATAATTCAAAATCATTGGGCGGGGCCAAGTTGACGTCAACCCAGCCCCACTCCATCTTTGGGTGGTTGTACACATACCGACATAATCGTTGTCTGTGAATGAGAGGCGGTTAGTTTAGTGAGTAGTACCGAACTAAATATGGCTCCAGTGAAAAATAGGGGGTTTCTTTTACTGTGCGTTTTCATCTCCGGAGGAGACGACATCAAAACCGGAGAGAAAGAGAATTTTGGGAACACCCAAAAGTAGCCGGATGGAACTTTGAACTTCTCCTCTGTTTTTTCCAACAAACACACACTGTTCTCTACCAATTCTATCAAGGTCACAATGTCATATGTCGGTGGTCTCCATGATAATGTTTAATCTCTTGTGGGTGGCTGGTGAATTTGAATTGGGCTTTGGATCCCAGACAGGTGTTCTATTTTTACTAATTGGTTTCCCAATCTCTTCAGGTGACATCTGCAACCATCCTTGTATAAGTATTTTTATATAAGATAGAATCGGAGAAACTATTCTATAGGATGCCAGGCCTCCACCGTGGTTCGGATTCCACGTTAAACTGTAGGTCCTCCATTTCATCTCAAAATCACCCTACCATTACACATGAGCGTAAGTGCGTATAACCCGAACGGGTAGTAAGACGCGGTGCTAATAATAATAATAATAATAATAATAATAATAATAATAACACATTGACTTGTTGAACATGTTGGGTCGTGAGTTATGATTTGAAATGCTTATTAGTGGGTTTCATGGAAGGGAAGTATTTTATTTTTCTTGGGATTAGGGTGGTAGGAGACAGTTTTATTTTGTGTCAAGAATACGATTTATTAGAGATGGCGTGCTACGTTTGAGAGTTTGGACGGGGTAGAACTTTATTTTCTTGGAATAAAGAGTATTGGGCTGAAGGATTTTCTTTTGTTAGAATTGTATATAATTGGGCACTGTTTATTCTCCATGGGATCAAAGGCAACAGCTAGAAATTAATCTGGTAGTGAATTACTATTGACGCGTCTACCCAAAAGTTCAGGTGGCGGCAATGGAAAAGGACACTCCGATTAGTGAACATTTATATTAATATTTATCTGAGTAACAGATGAGAGAGCTATAGCTAGGAAGGAATTCTTAGGATAAGATACTTCTGTGAAAATAGGATTGCCTGGCTAACTTAAACAGTCAAATCAGAGCATTAAAATCATATTAAGAAAAGGCTGAATAAAATTCTAAACATAGATAATGCTAATTTATTTTGGAATATAGATAATACAAATATAGTCTGTAAATAATTTGTAAGGCATTTAAGAGTTTCACCCATGTTTTCTTTTTAACACCACATCTTACTGCACGTTCGGGTTGTACGCCTATGTACTAAATACAATAATTAATGGGTTAGAGATAAATAACCTTGAATTTAGAGGAAGTACCTGGATTTGCATGTAAAAAGAGTGGGAAATCATAATGGAAAATCCATCCTCCTTACGACTGATTGGGATCGAACCACGATCTCGTCACCAGCAGTTTGGTCTATTATGAGAGTGATGCCACGTAGTCCAAGATCCATCAATTATCTGTGACTGCAGCTGGAGCCGGGTGGCTTTGGCCGCAACAGACCGTAACACTAGCCGCATGTGACAGTCGTATGAGGTGTTTTCCAAGATGTGACTCCATCTGCAGTTGCCAGTTTATTTTGGGATGAATTAAAGTGCAATACATTCCCGACCTTAGTTTACTTGGATGACAGCTCAAAATATTACTAAAAGTAATCCCTAATATATCACTACGCCAACAGCTGACATCTATCACTTTGGATAACTGTAATGAAAACAATGGTAATATATGAATGTGATAGTTAACTAAAGTAATTTAGGCCAATATAATATTTATATTTATTTGAGATCGGGCACAAAGCTTGTATATCGTTTTATTCCACTTTAAAAAAATGATTATTCACACCAGTTTCACAATAGCTCTAACTAACATAGCTTCAAAATTGTGACTAATGAACTTAAACCATGTGGTTGAACGTGACGGAAACAATTTCTTTAGAATGATGCACCCAAACACTGGAAACAATATTTTATTCGGTTAAATATTTCGAAATACGATAAAATAATCATAAATTAATTTATTATATGTATAAAAAATTACAGGTATTTTCTCTTTTCCAAGTAAATACGATGCCTTTATTAAAAGGGATTAATGTATGCACTATATTACACATCATAGATAACATTCCAAAACTGAGAGTATGTACTTTTAAATATGTTTAAAATATTGTTTCGGAATGGGTAAAAAGAAATGATTAAAAGTTATAAAACAGTGTAAGAAAACTCAAGTTTATGTTCAGTACCTTCTTGGATATCTTAAGGGATGAAGAAGACAGCGAAATAATTTTTATATGGTTGTACAGCAGAAGGAATATATAAAAGATGAACGCATATTTGTGTCATACGACGAGGAAGGAGGCTATAATATTTTAATCAATAGACATATTTTAAGTGATGAAACCAAGTTCTGGGAATATTTTAGACTGCATGTTAACCAGTTCAATCATCTATTACAACCCCATCCTGCGAGTGTGAGACTCCAGCTCACCCACAGTGTACTAAGGCACGTGTCCTTAAACCATATTAAAGGCAAAAAAGAAAAGTTCAATATTTATTTATACCTTTGTTTCACCCTTAAGGAAAATAAATTTAAACAAACAAAATCTTTATTCCTGAATATTTAATTGTCTTGATTGGTGTGAAATGATTTATTTTTAAGTCTATCGGTGAACTTAGTAGTACAATAGGATTAAAACATGTCATATAATTAAATGTATATGCTCAAGATAAGAAACTAATGTCTACTGTATTCATAAATTGCAAAGGGTCATTTCTATAATAATACAATGTCCACGTTTAGTTAATTATTTTATGAAATATAGTTTTTTTTAATAATGTACATTATTTCAGTAACAATTTATGTAATTTTTGTTCTTCTTTTTATTGTAATGTAATATTTGTGATGAGAAAATTCAATGCGTTGTAATAAAAAAATATGACATGTATGTATAATATGAAAAATAATGTAGAATTAATTACAATCTTAAGTATGTAGTTATATCTTATGTTTGTACACCAAAATCATTACAATTAATTTAAATTAATTAGGGGGTTGGATACCCATTTGTGCTGATGCGCTCCTTTAACACTAAATCTACTATTATAATTATAATTATTATTATTATTAGCACCGCGTCTTACTACCCGTTCGAGTTATACGCACTTACGCTAATGTGAAATGGTAGGGTGATTGTGAGATGAAATGAAGGACCTACAGTTTAACGTGGAATCCGAACCATGGTGGGGGCCTGGCATTCCCCACATTCACAAAATGTCTTGTCAGAGGTGAAGGAAGGGTTTGATAGTCAGATAAATCTGTGCCGGGACCTAGGATTGAACCCCGGCCGCCAGCATAGAAGTCTGACACCTTACCCCTAGACCGCCAGGTCACCAAATCTACTAATAATTTAAATAAATAGGAATAAGTAGGACCACTTAAAAGACATGTTTATGCATTTTCGTGGTGTAAGGATGAAAGAAACATAGCGATAAACTTTGGTTAAAAATATTTCGACTTCTTCCTTAATGCAATCAAGTGAAGTGTGAGTATAAAAACTTAGACGACGTACCCACTGGCGTGAAATCCACTAAGTTTTAAATGCTTGTTACTGCATAATAAATGATTAGTGTGGGAATCATCCCAATATTTTATTTATAATTCAAAATTTACTATTATTTGGGTTTTTATTTTTGCTCATGGTGAAGCTTATTTGACCAAAACTTATTTCTAATGAGTAGTACTAATAGAAAACTAACGTTTATATTAGTTTAAATAGTTATTATACTGCTAAATTTTATAGGGTTGGTCAACTTGATATAAATTTGGCTCCAAACCAAACTAAACGCTTTATGTTTATTTGGCAGCCATAACTTAGCACTCACAGTTCTATTTCGTTTTGCTGTTGGTTCTGTATCATTATCAGTGGCGGCTCGTGTATAGGCACTGTGGAACTGCAACACCCCCTATTACCAATTGATATTATCGATAACATTTAATATAATGAGCCCTTTTTTATTTAATTCTTTCTTTATTTTTGTAGTACAATATATATTCCTTAAGCTTAATGTCAGTACTTCAGTAGCCATCCCCAGTTATGAAAAAGATACAAAAATCTTCGTATGGAACTGTGTGCTTCACAGTACCAGCAACGTGGTGTTTGACTATTGCGCGCATGCGCACATAGGGGCGGGGGGGGGGAGAGGGGTTGGGGAGGAAGGCGAGACTACCAGATAGAGAAAGCACTGTTGCTCTCGCAGTGCCGTCTCTGGCATGATGGTGGAAGGAAATTTTATTTACTCAGCGTGTGTTGGGCTTAAAAACCGTGTACCATATTCTTGAATGTGATAAAGTGTAGAAGAGTTTAGAATTAGATTATTATTTCGCCTCCATATATTCTATTTGATTCATTTTTTTTCGGTTCTTTTATTTAACAAAAATACTAAATGCGCGTATAGTGGTTTAAATTGAGAAAAATTTCATCAATTGTCATCCAGAGATCAAGGAGAAAATCATTGAACATTTTGCGCAAATTAAAATAAGAAGAATGGATTTCATTTTTAAAGGAATAGATCAAGCTTAAACTGTAACAATTTAAGTTAAAGTAAGTAAAAAAAATTTTTTTTGTTAAGATTTTATCAAGTTCCTGAATACATTTTCTTTTTATAAATGTTTTTTTCCTTTTACACAATTTCAAAACAAATGCTAAACACTTTCTGGAGCAGCACCCCCACTAATTCTAGCTACAAGCTGCCACTGATCATAATTGTGACCAAATCTAAGTTGATGACAAACAATTATGTGATATAGCTAAACAAACTAAATATTTAATAAGCAGTGATCAACTGACGTGTCATCTTCTTTGGTGGCCCCACGGTAAAAGGCATCACTCTCGCAGTAGACTGGCTGCCGATGACAGGTAGATCCGAGTTCAATTTCAGTTTTTCCTAAATAATTTGCCAATTTCACGCCCCCCAAGTGCGGGTGCACTTCTTCCAAACTAAACTTTCCTCCCCCCTATCACATTAGCGTAATTAGTGATAGGCGTATAGCCTGAATGGGTAGTAAGACGTGGTGCTAAAAATACCTGACGTGTTGATGATGCGAACCTAAAGCATTTTTTGGACTTTAACTTAACAATAAATACAGCACTAGCTACCTTTCTGGCAGCACTAACGATTTTTTTTTTGTTTACTGAGCAACACTAACGTAGCACTGATTGTTTTAGGTTTTTTCGTTGGTGCTGGACCGTGAGATAGTGGGTGTGGCCAGGTTGACGTCAACTTGGCCCCACCAAATGATTTTGGCTAGTAACTTTCACAAAAATGTAACGCTAACGAAAGGTTTTTGTTCAATGACCAGCACTAACGATTGACTTGGGTTTTGTCATTAGTGCCGCACCATAAGATGGTGGGCGAGGCCAGGTTGACGTCAAATTGGCCCTATCCAATGATTTTGGCTTATAGCTTTTACAAAAATGTAGCACTAACGAAATGTTTGGGCTCAATGACTTCACTAACGTTTGCCCTAAGTTTTGTCGTTTGTGCCGCAACATAAGCTGAAGGGTGGGGACAGGTCGACGTCAACTTGGACCCACCCAAATATGTTCGCTTATAGATTCCACAAAAATGTAGCATTAACGAAAATTTTGAGTTTATTGAGCAGCACTAACATAGCACTAACGATTGCACTAGGTCCGGTCGTTAGTGCTTTCATGAGTGGGCCAAAGTTTTGCACCTGACATTTTTTCACTTTCCAACTAAGGTCAAAGCAAGTAATTTAGCGGCTGTCAGAGTAGGTGAGTAAAACGATGATTGGTTATGGAGTATTTCTGAGAACTCGGTATTTAGTATTTACTCGAATAGTCCTATGAGTATTGGTTGTAAGAAAACTAATTACTCGGATGTTAGGCGGCTTGCAATGGAATTCGATACTTAAAGGCCTAAGATAAGCTCTTTCTTTCGGTACTGACATTGACAATCGACATACAGCTACTTAATCTTCAGGTCTCATCTGGGTTTCATGCTGCCTGAATAATGTACAGTTAATAAAAAAGTATGCGTTTTAAGATGTTTCATACAGTTGATAAAAATAGGAAGCAAAACATGTTATATAATATTTTATAGTAAAATGTTATGTAATTTGGGCAAAATTAGGGGTCCAACAAACACGTTAAACTTGAATACCAATATTAAAGTTTATTTGACGTACTATGAGAAACTCTTGTAATTGTGTAATTTATTTAGTGATCTGTTTTACTACAATTAAAATTTATGTGACATTAAAATTGAACATAACATAATGGCGATTGGTTTAGAAAATGTTGTTTGGAATATAGGTCATATATTATATTATTGTAGTATTATTTTGTTTTAAATACCGTACATCTAATATTAGATGAACTATACCTCTATTAGAAGCAAATAAACTTTAAATTAGACTATATGATGATTAGGATCATCAACTCATGGTAAATATTAAGGTTTATTTATATAGTTTCTAATTGGTTACTTGTTTTAATTTATTATTTGTGATTTTGGGGATATGGTCACCGAAAAAAAAAGAATAAATGATATTTTTTCATAGCCTACTTTTAAAAATAATCCGAAATGTGATTTGTTTAGTAAGCAAGCTTTTCGATTTGGTTCTTAACAACAAATATTTTGTATTGAAAACGCATGTGAATTAAACATTTAAACAAGCCATTAAAGTAATTTTTACGTAGCAATTTGATACAGTTTTGAAAAATGATCTCTAAAAGATCAAGTGTTTAAAATAGAAATAACATTTAAAACATACCAGTCAATAAGGTCGATTTTCAATTAGCTTGTAGAAAATAAAAAATAAAAGATTAACAGTGTCGCGAAGAGAGTATTTAATCGAGTGTCTAGAAGAAGCAATACTAGTTCCTTAGCTCGACTAACTTTTGCCATCCGATGCGAGTATGGAGTATCTCCAATTACTGATATCTCAATCACCGATACTTTTGAGATCGAGTCAATGGGAGTAGCGGTGATAATACGGTATCGGTGAAAAAAATCACAGTGATTTATCGCCCATCTCTATTGCCAACAAACATTGGAAGTTTTGAGCATGCCCTTTCAAATCCAACGAAGAATAAATATATTTTGGTTTGATTGTGTCTCGTAGAGTAGTTAACTTTTCTACGTTTTTAAAATAATGATTATCTTAGTGTTTTGATTTAAACTGTTAAATATTTTAACAGTAGATAGTGCTTTCGTAATTGTTGATCACTTTTTGAATGTTTTATTAGTATTGTTTGAATTTGAAATTAATCTAAACTTGTGTTGAATATGAGAATCTAAAACTTAGTTTGTGAACATTTGGGCCTATATATGTATAGGTCTAATGTAAAAATAGTATTTCTATAGTTTGTCTTTTATATTATAAAAATGATTGTTATACATTACTGTAAAATACTTCATAGAAAAAACTCTGTATATAATCATGGATGGAGAAAACTTAGCCACAGTGCGGAAATAAAGTGTATCAGCAAAACAAATGAAAAAGCTATATTGCTTCACTTGTAAAAAATCAGAATGTCTACGTCTTTCAAGAAAACCAAAGAAAAGACGTTTAACAGACAATCTTAGAAATTACTGTAAAAACAAACGGCAAGTCATTTTATATTTTACTTCTAGTAATATTTAGATGTTATCTTAAATAAGTAACAATTTGATAAATTATGGAATTTAGTCAGTCGTTTGAATGAAATAATTTTTAAAGGTAAAACAAATCCAATTAATTATATTACTTTTTAAAATATTTTATTTACATTGTTATGTGTGGGGAGTAAATGAAGATATAAAAGGTCCAAACACCTTCTACTTGCAAAGGGAGAGTGGAAAACTATTTTGGCAAAAACATATTTTTATTTATCCGACAGGGATTTTATCTCTGACCTCCCACTCACTGGTAAGCCAGAGTAAATGAGACTAGCATTAAGTTTGTGTGCCCACAGGCGCGGTTAAGACATTATTAGGTATTATAGCTGCATAAAGACGTATTAAATTTACTATTCTTTTTGCTAAGAATCAAATTTGGTTTAAATAACTCTCAATTTACTCTGGTTCATTTGTGGGTCAAATAATTATAAAATAATCGTGGGAGAGTCACACTAACTCTTTCAATCCAAAGTGTTAGTGACATCTATTTATTTATTTACTTATTTGTTTGTCGGGGAAATGAACATGAATTTTGTTTAAAAATTATTATTTTAAATTCTTTTGACAATTCATATGAGTAATTTATGTAGGTGATTAAATAATCAACTTCCGAAAAGCCACAAAATATTTAAAACTGGGTATTTAAATCAGAATTATTAAAATGAATGTGAACTGACTTAATGACTCTGGAGAGATGGTTTGTGGCAGATGAATAAATATATAAGCTTCTATGGGATTTTTCAGTGATGTGTACTAAAGACAAACCACAACTAAGTCAACCCGCCTCGATGGCGTAGTTGGCTAACGCGATTGCTTAGTGTTGCGCCAAACTGCCGAGAACGGGGAGATCGAAGTTCTAATCTCGGTCAGGTGAACTGGGGGTAAAATTTTCAATATATTTTTCCAATCTCCCTCCACGCAAATGTGGGTTCACGTCCTCTATATTCAACTTCTTAATTACTTACCCATTAGCGTAATTAATACTTAAGCGTACAACCCGAACGGGTAGTAAGACGCGGTGCTAAGTATGTTATAACTAAGTCTAAATATACATTTTCTGGAGTCAAATGTAGCCTATTATGTATCATGGCACAGCACCTTGCAGTAGGGCCATTAAGTGATACAAATTATTTTGGTCAATATACATAAATAATACCATTAACCAGTGATAAAATGTATTTCTGTTTCTTTACTTTATTTCTTTCCTTTCTTTCATGTCTCGTTAATGAAAATGGCCGATAAATGATTTTCTTAAGGATGCTACATGGGGAGAGCATTGAGACGCGTGGAATACGTTTAGAAATTCCGCTTTATTTAATGATTGGTTGGATATTTTTAAATATGGTTTTCAACGAAATGTTGGTGAAAGTTATCAACAACTCTCTAGCCAGTTTAAAAAATTGAATTTTAAGGTTTTTTTTAAAGAATTTCTGCGACACGTGAAAAAAGTTGTACTTCTGAGATTAAAGTAATAGGCTATAAACCTAGATCTTGCGTTCCTCTATCAAATAAAGTCATATTTTGACAGGGCCACCGCAGTAAATTTTATGAAAATGTAGGATTGTTTTATTGGGTTCTATTATTATGTTATCAATAACATTATTTTTCACCTTGAAATAAGTAGCCACCTCGACCCTCCCCTCGGAAGGAAGGGAGGAAAAGGAAATAGCTAATCTTTACCAACCTCTTTTACCAGCATACACTCTTTTAGTTAGTGGTTTTCACAAAGGTAAGTTGAGGCTGACACTAAACATTAGCTGCTGAAGGTGTATTTATTTGTGGCATTGTAAAAAAACACAGGTGCTTAAAATATTAACATCCATTCAAATAATGTATTGTCGTGTGTGTATGTGTGTTCATTATTAGTTTTATTACTATGGTTATTTCTGAAACTATACTATATGTTTTATTCAACTAGTCTATCGGCTTTATCACCCGATAATCAATTGTTTTGAATATTGTAATTTTGCGCGGGAAAATGGATGAAACATTAAGTAAAGTGGATAAGCGAAGAGGTAAAAAAGCTAGATTTTGGCTAAGTTCTCGCCGTCAAATTTAAAAAAAATTGTATGGAGCTCCGCAAGGACTTTCTCGCTCTATTTTTTTAAATGGAAATATTTCTCAAAATTCTTAATATTTGTGAAACAACTCATATACACTAGTAAATGCGAACATAAATAATTGCGTTATACTTTTACGTTAAACATTTTTTGACTCCCAAATTTAAATTTTATGATTTTATTCTTAGATAATTAAAGTCCTACTAGTATGTTGTACCAAAAATAAAATATTTATATTGGGTCCAAAAGGGTCAACACTTCGTATTAAAATTTCAACTTCCGGTTAGGGGTTGTACATTTTATGGTTATTGAAATTTTATTAAATTACTCATTTATAATTTAGACCAATAAAAAGGTATATATTGACTATTGAGTCTAAAATGTTCAAATATTTTACAAATACTGTACAAATATTTTCCCTAAGAGGTTTAAGAAAAAAGAACATACACTTTTTGAGAGACCTACTTATCTAATTACTCTATGGAATTAGAGAAATATTGCGTTAAAACATAATATGTAGTGTCTCTGTACAAATACAGCTCACAAAAAAAGTATTAATATATTTGCCAATATTTTCAAAACTATTATTTTTATAAAGTTATATTTAAAATATTTTTTAAATTTTAATAGTACTACAATTTTTGCAATGATAAGTTATCTAGTATCTCAAATAGTTGCAGATGTAAGGACATTTCCGGGTCTGTAAAGTACCCCCAAAGTCATTTTCATGGGAACATGATAATAAACATTTGGTTTATAATTTTAATCAACGCTTGGATACGAATCTTAATCAAAATCATTAAAGCCGATTTTGAGAAAATTGATTTTTTCCCTTTTTGCTCTTTATTATTATTATTATTATTATTTATCACCGCGTCTTACTACCCGTTCGGGTTATACGCTTGCTCTTTATTAAACTTCTCTTAATCTTAAGGTTAAACAAACACACAGAGGTATGGCATTGCAAAAACGACTTTTTGAGGTTCCTTCACATCCATCAACATCTCGTGTTAAATTATTTTTGATAGCGCAATACTTTTAACTTTAGTGTTAGAAAAGTTTATATATATATATATATATATATATATGTGTGTGTGTGTGTGTGTGTGTGTG